>JAEPRB010000276.1:0-49315 GCA_016758965.1 Circinella minor
TAATTTGTTTTATATACATAATCAGATATTTTTCATTTATTTTTTTATAAGTATTTATTAATTTACTTTCTTTTCATTACATGATTAATTAAATATATGTTAGCGATTTGCCTGCCAACGAAGTGGTTTTTTTTAATTTTCCCAAAAACAATCGATTTGTTATTTTTTTTTATTACTCTCTTTCTCTCTCTCTCTCTCTCTTTCTCTTTCTCACATTTAAATGAGTTCGGCGCTCGCTCGACGAGGGAGCAAGACTGCCGCTACTGCTTGCAAACACCATCCTAATCGAAATTATTTTAGTCATTCGTTTTATCGTCGCGATGTATTATCACCTCATCAAAATATCCGAGACATGTCTTTACTTTGGCTTCTGACAGCTGCTGCATGTAGTAGTAGTTCACCTACACGTTTATTTGCTTGTCGAACAGCACTTTCCATGACAACAACAGCTATACAACAACGACGTACATTTCGAGCAAAAAGTGAACAATTAGCATCCGCATCACGATCTATGGCCATGATGGACGATACGTCTTCTCTTCTCACAGACTCAACATGTACAACAACAACAACAACAACAACAACGACACGAGAAAAGTCACTTTCTAATAAAAAATTTCATCCTCGAAGAATTGGTAAAGGATGTGATTTGGACGAATTATTTCAATATTTGATCGAATCAAGTCATCAACTTGGACGTGAACGTGTATTCAAGTCACTTCGAACAGCACTTTATAATGCCAGTGGTTATCGAGTGGAATCAGCATGGCGAATATATCAACAAATGATACATCATAAAGTAACAGATTTAATGGGGGCTAATAATTATGGTCATTTATTGAACATATTAAAATATGGAACGGATCCAACAACGACTATTTCAAGAATGTTGAATGTATTAGATGATTTACGAATACAACAAGAAAGTCAACATCAAAAAATATCATTGATGCATTATTCTCAAGTGTTATTTGCTATGGGTCGAATGGGTGATTCAAAAGGGGCATGTGCATTGATTCAAGAAATAAAAACACAAGGTCATGTACCATTACCAAGTCAGTTTACCTCATTGGCCATTGCTACTCGGAATGATAAATTCTATGATGCTACTCAAGAAGCTGCAGAATTAATGATGGAAGCCATGAATAAGGATCAAGTCGTGTTAGAGAATGATGCTTGTGTTACCATGGTGAGTCTGTTATCAAGGCAACGGTCACAAGGGCAACGTCAACAACAAATGACAGTAGAAAATAATGGGATTGATAGGACAGTCAAGTTTTTAGAAGCAGTAGAATATGTACGTAACAAGGAAGATGTGGATGATACCCCAACTACAACAACAACAAAATCACAGTACAATGTTCATGTGTATACATCACTTATATCCGGTCTAGCACAAAAAGGGGATGCTACAAATGCCAAACGGTTATATGACAAGATGCGACAACAAGGTTTAAAACCAACCATTGCAACACGGACAGCATTAATTGAAGCATATGGACGCGCAGGTGATTTTGACGCTGCACTTAAACTTTTGAATCGAAAACATCATAATTCAATGGTAACTTCAGTATTGACGAATGCGATACGACATAACAAGTGGGATGTGGCAGAAATGTTGGCGGCACCGTGGATGAAAAAACTTGAGAGTGCAAAAATAGACGACAAATTGCGGGCAGCTTTAATGTGGGTCAAGGTAAAATCAGATTTAGATGACGCACGTACATTCTTTGACACGTTATATCAAAAGGATGCATCTTATGTGAATACAGTCATGGTGAATCATTTGGTAACGGGTAGTGGTAACCAAAGATCCAATGAAAAAGTGAAAGAAGCTTATGGTTTACATCCATTAACGGGAAAATCACCATCACTCTTCTCACAACATTTGTTGGTTGATGCATTATTCAAGTGTCGTGATGTTCCTGCAGCACTTACTGCATTTATGAGTATGCGAAGGCAAGGAATACCAGATGATATTACACTGGCCATGGTGATTCGAGGATTAATTATGAATGATGAAGACACTATAGCTTGGAACGTGTTTCGTGCTCTTAAAAAGGATGGTGTACAGCCAAACTTGTGGGCCTATACCAGCATGCTTAAGGCTTATGCGAAATCACATTCAACCACGGGAATCAACAAGCAATTAGTGGATGTATGGCCAGAATTACATCGAGCCGTCACAGGTAGACATGCCACCGTTGAATCCATAATGGAAAAAGAAAAAAACAAGGAAAAAGTAGAAGAGGAGGCACCTGTATTAATGCCAATCATCAAGAATCCTTCACAAGCATACCTATTGTTTCGAGAATTAACTGGTTTTCAAACACCTAACGAGTATACTTATACCACACTGATTGCATGTTTTTCAAAACACAGTCTTGCTCGGGCGACCGATGTGTTTTCACACATGTGTGCATCTGGAGTGAAACCTACAGTTCAAACATATACAGCCATGTTACAAGCTTGTTCTATTTTTCGAAGTGCAAGGGGTGCATTATTAATTTTTCGACATATGCGTGATCAACAAGTGGCTCCCAATTCTGCAACATGGCATTACCTTCTTAAGGCACTCGTTCGTGCACGCGTAGATAAATCAAGGATTGATCAGATTGGAAATATGGCACGTGAGGCCATGGGAAGTAATGATAATGATAAAAACAATAAAAGTAAACGTAAAAAACCATTATAATTATATACACTTTTTTTTTTTTACAAGCATACACACACACACATAAACATACACACCCTCTCACATATATACAGCATTCCTTTCTCACTATTATACAAATTCAATATACACACATTACATTCTGCTCGATTCTTTTATTATTATTATTATTATTATTTTTGTATTATAGACAAAAAGTAAATTAACATTGTACAGTTTTTTTTTTTGAAGCAAAACGAAGAAAAACATTTTATTAAAATTAAATAATTTATCCATACGGCTTTTTTTTTTTATTATAATAATTGGTTATATTCCGTGGCTATTCACTAACAACAATGTTATTCTTAATTTTTGTTTGTTGATCAAGTGGTGATGAAGATTGTCTATTATTATCGACTTCATTGAATAATACTGCGGTTGTTGCTTCGCTTATATTACCAGTGGTCGTGCGCGTAAAAGCGATTGCTGGTCTTTTGTCTGTTGTTTTTTCAATATCTGTTGTTGTAGGGATAATAATACAATGATAGATAGATTGAGCAACAACTACTATGGGAATGGATAATCCATGTATGATGACAGAAGATAAAACAATAAAGTAAACAATAGGTTTTAATATACTAGCAATGGATTTGCTATCATCTGTCATGATAAAAGTGCTCATTCCTTCGGTTGCTATAGCAGAATAAAAAATGGCACCCACACCAACGGGCCCAAACCATCCAGTAAACAATGCTTCACGCCAATTTTTAATTATTGGGTCACATTTATATAAACACAGTACAGTAGGTATACGTCGAAGTATTAAAACAAGTAAAGCTAGGACTGTAAGTCGCCATAGAGAAAGTTCAACAAACATTGACAGAGGCTATATAAGTAGTAAATGATAAGTTTTTTTCTTTGCTGTTTGGAACACGTTAAATGTTGATGTATAACTTTACCATTGTCACTCCAATATATGTAAATACACCAATAGACAATAAGGAATCGAGTACCTTATTGACGAGCGAAAAGGAAAAAAAAAGACCAAATTAGGTACTATGTCAAATATATAAATGGTTAATATAAATTATTAAATACAAATAAAAACTAACCAATAAAAAAGAACCCCTAGATGCTGTTTCATCTTGGAACCATTCATCCCATGATAAGATACATCCAGCCATGAAACATGCTAATAAGTCATCACTTTTCATCCACGCTAGTGATCCCATGAGAATAAACTATTTTGACAAATGTATGTGAATCAATGCTCATTGTTTTTTTTAGTAGTTAATTTTCAAAAGTTGTACTTACTGCAAGTATGAGAGGACATAAATGCAGTGCTTCTAATTCTACCATATATCTTTATATTTTCATGAACAATATTAATCTCATATGTATTGAATAGTGAGGGCTATTAATAACAACCATTTGTTGGGCAGAACAAAAAAAAAAAAAACAGTAGATTACCTTTTATCGCACCATTTTATCAAAATTCTTACTATCCAACCAACCAATACACCAAGAACGATTGATAATGCAATCTCTTGTAACATAATGTTGAGAAACCAGGATCGAAGAGCATCACCAACAGGCATTTGCATCCAATAAATTGCTATGAATAGAAATGGATAACCAAGTCCATCATTTCCAGCGCTATATTAGATATCATAACCTTTCATGTTAGTTATATATATAAAAAAACAAATACATGTTCCTGAATATATGTATCAAACTCAAATTACTATACAACCTTTCAGCGGCAATTAAATATCTAATTTCTCGTCGTACATTTTTTTCAGCATAACAACCTTGAACAATGGAACTTGAAAGAACCTATAATGGATAAGAATATATATAAATGGACACTTGATTATATTTATAGAAACAAAATACTATGAATATAAAAAAAAAAACCCCATACAGGATCTGTAGGCGTGAAACATGATGCCACGATGAGTGCTTGAATCTATTATAGATCACAATATTGTATCTTCGTTTATCAATAAGCTATTAATCTCATTTTATGTTCGTCATATGAAAATAATATGTAATTTCATCCACTCACATAATCGAGACTTGGAATCATTAAATAGACAAGTAATCCACTTACAAACCACATTCCCAGCATAACAGGAATGAGCATTATAATCATGGATCGATAATGAGTGTAGATAAATTTACCAGGTATAATTACAGCCCCTGTAATCATAACTTGGATCGCAATGACCACACGAGTGATTTCAGTGGTGACTACCACTTCTTCTATACCCCACATGTCCACATTTACCAGATTAAGACAATGAGGTCCAATAATAATACCAAACATAACAGCAAACACTATACGTATGTATGTAAATTTCACAATGATGAATCAATTAAAACCAACATATGTATATATATATATATATGCGTAGACTCTTACTCATCCCTTATTCATGTTTTTTTTTGGTCTATAAATATACATACATGCTTCATTCAAGTAAAGTTTATCTCGAATAAAATTCGAAGTAATAATATATATTAATGAGAACGCACCAATAAGTAAAAACCCAATGTCTAATGAAGTAGCCATAATGTATTCAGAAAAAGCGAATAAAAAAAAAAAGAGAAATCCGAAAGAAAAGAGAACAAGGGATATGTCAATCATTAATAATGTGTTATTTGTAATTCGTTCATATTTTTAACTTGCGATCATCGATATTCTGATCATCCATCGTACAGAAAGGAACATATTTTTTCTTTTTTACATGTGTATAAAAAAAAGTATATTTTAGCCAATATTAACCTAAACAGGTACCTTTTTTTTTATAATAAAAACTATCTATAAACGACTATGCAAGTGCGCCATTTTTGCTTTGGTTACAAAAGGAAAGGGTTTGTTATTTTTTGTTGTTGTTGTTGTTGTTGTTGCTTATCACATTATCTTTTCCCATGATTTCTCTTTCCTCCCCCACCCGAAAAAAAAAGACAAATAATAAATTCTCCTTTTTTTCTTTTCTTTCTTTCTCTTACCCAAATCCCATCCCTTCAAGAGAAGAAGTCTATAACATCTAATCCATGTTTCGTGTTTTTGTTGTATATGTGTGTGTTTCTGATTATGCATATTTACAATTTGATGCGTTGCTATGATGTATATATATATATATATACCATTGATCCGTTGTAATATTTGAAAGTTGTATGGAGAATAAAAAAGTTCATGCAGACAGAAACAGAGAGGAAGAGACAGAAATATTAATAGTAGTAATGATGAATGTAAATGCGAATGTGGTATTTTTATATTAAAAAAAAACGAACAATTATTTTTTTTTCTTTTTATCGATAACCTCCTCTGGTAGTACGTCCATAACCACCACGACCATTATGGTAATATGGGTCCCGTGGACGAATATTACGATGAGGTGCTGTTCTGTCGACTAATCCATCTCGTCTCGACATCCATAATTCATTTTGATATCGAACATTATGATGATGATAATAACGTGGGTAAGGTGGATAAGATAAAGCTTGATGACGTGGTGGTGGAGGTGGTGGAGGACGAACATTGGTACGATGAACAAGATTTTGTGCTACAGGTCGACGTTCTCTTGACCGACGTCGCTCCATTGCTGTGTTGTTCTTGTTGGCGTTGCTGCTGTTACTGGTTGCTGCTGTTGCTGAAGTACTAGTAGGTGGTGTTTCTCGTCGTCGTTTATGGTAACTATGGTTATTATTATTATTATTACTACCGTCGTTGCTACCATTACTACTGTTATTTGTGCTATTATTATTGTTGGCTTGAACAGGACTATCCCAAGTGGAGTCACCAGTTTCTGTATTATAATAATATGTTTTGCCTTTACTTGAAGTCATTGTTACCCATGGTTTTGGTAATGAATCTATCTTGTTTTGTTCAAATGTATTTCTTCCATTGCTATTTTTGTTATTCTTGATGGCTTTATTAGATTCCTCTACTGTCTCTCCTTCCTCCCTCTCTTCTTGTTCTACTTGTTCCGAAATTACGAATTCCTTATGGTTGTGCATGGGCTCCATCACTGCTTGTTCTTCTTCTTCGTCTGCTTCCAAAGCTATGACAGTTTCTCTTTGTCTGTGGCGTTCTGTCATATTGTCTGGTGAAGATGGAGATGCTCTTGCTGCGGCGGTAGAAGTTGTGGCTGTGGCACGGTTATTTTCTTGTTTATCACTTGAAATATCGCTAGTAGTAGTAATAGTAGTGAAATAGTTGGGGCAAGAGATTTTATTATAAAACCGGTCAGCATAATTGAAATAAATATAAAAATAATTCGTCGTAATTCAAGGATTTTTTTTAAAAAAAGAAGAGAAAAAAAAAAGGGTCAAAACAATCTTTTATTTTTCTCTCTTTCTTTCTTTCTTTTTTTTTTTTTTTTCTTTTCTTTTTTTTAAAAAAAATCCTCAAAATTTAAAAAGTTGTAGATTTTCTGTTCTGTTCAAACCTTGATGATGCGTCTGAATGTCGTACTAGTTGTTCCTGAGTAGTAGTGATTTCCTGTCGATTATGACGTTTTAAATCATCATTCTGTTGTTGTTGGTTATCCAATGAATGATTACTTTTTTGTCGTTGATGCAAAGGCATTTTTTTTTATGTGTATTCGTTTAGAAAAAGTAAAAAAAAAAAAAAAAAAAAAAACAAAGAGTAGAGAAAGGAAAGAACTGATATCTTTTTTTGGGGAGGGAAAGAGGGAGAGTTAAAAATATATATGGGAGTCAGCAGGTCTAATTTATTCGGCTCCGCAAAGAAATTCGTTTTGCACAACGAAAAAGTGTAAAGGCTAACTTATTCTATATATGAAATCCAGGGAGAACAATGCACCTAAAACAGGGCAAGACACATGCTCGTACTCCATAAAAGACTGTCATTCCATTGTTAGTTTTTATTATTTTTATTATTATTATTATTAATAATACTATTAAAGTATAATAAGTGTCAGCCAACAAAAAGCAAAAGATCATATTACTATATTTTCTAACTACGTAGAGGTTGCATTGATGATATATTTATATAGGATTGCATGAAATAATGATATCATGCGTATTGCATTCCTGATAAATTTATTCGTTGTTATGCAACAATCCTTTCTAACCATACCAGCGATCAGCTTTTTATAACTTATTTTTTATTTTTATTTTTATTTTCCCAGAGAAAGTTTTAAACGAATTACTCGAATGTCTCTAGCTTGACATGGAATATTGATAAAATGATTTTGGATATTCTTCTCTTTTATTTTAATGAAGAAACATTTTATATGTGAATCAAAATTTTACTTGGGCAAGAAGAAAACAATTTCTACTCTAAACAGTTTGGATAATTGGCTCAGCAATTTTTTTTTTTTGGGATTGTAGCAGAGTGTGTGTTACATAAGGTTATTGTTCATGATCTCCCACGATCGGTCACCTTCTTTATGTTCATCATTTCCAATGTGTACTAATATTAAAATGTACTAGCGAGACTCATTTATTGAGCAACAAGAGGTCGAGTAAGGAGCTTATGTATTGGCTTTTACGCTATATTTTTTTGTTCCCATTTAACATTCTAAAAATAAATGAAAAAGTATGATATTACTATGTATCATAGTTTATATTTGAATTATCTAAGATGAAGGACTGACGTGTGCCATACAACATACTGTGCATAACGAATAGGATCATTACAAGATATCACGTCAAAGTTTGGTTTCTACTGTTATCATTGCCAATTAGAATATCATATGCATTTTTAGGTAGTGAGTGGCCGAAGAATGCTTTACATATGTTTGTATGTATATCACCAAACAAAACACCCCACTATAACTAAAAATTCCAGATCACCCCACCGAATGAACAATTTCCTTCCATGTTGTCTGAAAATGGGTTTTATCGATGATATAGGCAGTAGGTGTTGCGGAAAATGAGCCCTGTCGATTAAACGCACAATTGTCAATGTGGAGATGATGGTTTGACACGTACGCTTCAATTTGAGTTACAATAATCCACGACTTCTACGAAGCCAAAATACACTCTACTAATTTTTCAGGGTGCTCATTCACAAATTCATCAATGTTTTGTGCGATGTGAGTTTGCCGTGAATATAGTAAATTATCTTTACTTCATTTAATTGTAGTAACTAAACTCCTCGAAGATGTGGTAAAGTGTGCTCATTGGATGGCTGTGCAACTTGGACATCCTAATAATTCATACTTAGTATTATTATTTAGTGTTTCATCCTCCCATTCATATCAAAGTCCCTCTAATAATCTAGAAATTTACCTATTTGAATAAAATGTCGTAATAATACTTTTTAAAACCTTAGTTTTATGACCATCTTGCAAGTTGCTTCAATATTCCAAACGTTTTCTTCAACATCCCAAATGCTCTTTTTGAAGTTTAATGAATCAAATAACGTTGATGGAAACTCATTGTATTTTATTATTTTGAATATGAATAGTATTTATAAAGCTGGATCTGCTGGTTGATAATAATATATACATACCAACATCCTCTCTAACACTTTCTTGCATTTTTGCAAATCTCTGTATAGAAAATATTGTTTACGTGATGGGTTAGAAAATCAAAACCATGAAAGTGGATATCATTCTAATACATAAATGAATATTTTTTCCTTACTTTGAGTTTAAGTGATTTGGGATCAATAATAGATTGTATCAAAGCTGCCCATTTTGGGTATATACCATCTGAAAAATAATACACCATGTTGTATTCATGGCCATTAACAGAAGTAAGACTACATTCCCACTGACATTTATCCACTTTGTCGACCAAGATTATAATATATATATATTTGGCTAGAAATGTAATTTTTCAAGAGCACCTTCATGGTATTTCTCGATACAATATCGCTATCATTGATTATAATACAAGAGCCTGCTTTATTATTTTGAAACAATCCATCCAATATCTTCGGAATTGTTGAAGGCTCACCCAATTAACAAGAGGTGAGAGGCAACTTTTTTTTCAGGTAGGATTGCAGTCCCCTTGATATTTGCTGGAGTACAATTCAAAAGGTTAGGGTTTGTCTGAAAGTATACTGAATAATAAAATTGTCGACATGTTATGGCCATTTAAAACTGATCTTCTTAGGTGATCCTATGACGATATATTGAAGAAGATCAAAGGACAACAACGTTGATAATTTGACAGCACCATAGTTGCCGCCATTGATAGCATCGCGTTGGTCTTATATTGTTTCATCAGTTATTGAATAAGATGCAAAAGTAACTGTCATTCCATATATTCGAAGCCATGGTTAGCAATGGTAAGATTAAAAGTAGTTAGTTTTTATAAGAAAATAAAATAGAGTCGCATAAAGAGAAAGTGGAGATGATATCTTTTTATTCCGCTGCTTTAACAGCAAAACAGCTATTTTTTTTAAACGTGAGCCAGCGAGCATTTGAAAAACTTTCTTCTCGTACCTTATTTTTATTTTATTATCTTAATAAATGTCTACATCTCGAGAACTTGCACAACTTTTTGCTGATGCTGATGCTGATGAATTGGATTGGATTCGAATGCATCGAAAAGTACTCGAATATTTGAGAAAGGAAATTGAAGAGGAAGAAATGAAGAGAGAAGGTTCTGGGAAATACAAGGAAAGAAGTCGCGCTTTGGGCGAGGTATTGCTTCGTCGAGATTAATTTGACCAGAAACCTCCTCCATGGACCAGAGGTATTTCGTCGTCATTTCCAGATGTTTCGTCCATTATTTTCTACGAATTGTTGAAGCAATTAGAAATAGTGACGATTTCTTTACTCAAAAAAGTGCTGCTGCTGCTGTTGTTGACGTGTTTGTTGAAACATGCCTTCGTACGCCAAACCAAGAAGATGTGACAAGACTTCTCGCACAAGGCGAAGCACGTGGTTTTCCGGGTATTTTGGGGTCGGTAGACTGTACCCAAAAGCATGGCATGGCATGTATAGAGGAAAAGAAGGATCGGCAACAGTCATCTTGGAAGCAGTTGCCGATTTTGATTTATGGATATGGCATGCCCATTTTGGACTCCCAGGCAGCCTTAATGATATCAATGTGTTGGATCGTTCTGACCTTTTCGCTAATCTTGCTGCTGGACGTACACCGCCAGTTTCCTACAACATCAATGGACATGAGTACACCATGGGATACTATCTTGCTGATAGGATATACCCTGAATGGGCAACATTAGCTCAATCAATCTCAATGGCGGATGAAAGAAAAGAAAAGGTATGTGAATACTTATTCCTCAAATGACGCTAGTTGAGACTTTTTTTTTATATATTTGTAGCACTTCAACACGATGCAAGAAGCAGTACGTAAAGATGCTGAGCGTGCATTTGGGGTTTTGAACTCTTGATATGCCATTATTGAGCAACCCGCAAGACACTGGACAACAGATACTCTTACAATTATTATGAATGCATGTATAATCCTTCATAATATGACTGTTGAGGACGAGCGCGGCCAAGCAGTTGATTATACATATGTCGATGAAGCAACACGCAAAGAAAAAGAGCGTCGTAATATCAGTAGAAAACAAATTAGGCTGGGCAGTAATGGATTAAATGACGCTCACAATGTACCTATTTCAACAGCTGATGATCCAACATCAGACAACAATACTACTTTTGAAAATTATATGCAGCGCTATGAAAAAATACCCGACACTCAAACGCATTATCAATTAAGAAAGGATCTCATTGAACATTTGTGGGAATTGCATGGAAAAGCTTAATATATAATAATAAAAATTGTTTTGCTTATATTAGTCCAATTGGACTAATTGTTATTCTTGTTGTTTTTTCTTCTTCGTCTTCTTTTTTGTTTCTGCAAGAAACTCGCGCTCGTTTGCCAAAGCTTGATTAAGCTTTCACTTGAGAGCCTTATGGTCTTTTGCTTTCTAGTTACCAACAGGTCGTGGTTAGCACCAGATAAAGTGTTAGCATGTTTACCTGCTGCTGGAGCAACGCTAGGAGCAGTAGGAGACACTTCTTTTTTTTTTTGGAGGCTATCTGATCGTCCTTTAGCTTTTTTTTCCCACTTCTCATCACCCCTGGAAATTATGTTTATTAATTTATCTTCATAACAGTATGCCTCCTTTTACGCGTCCTTTTTTTCTCATTCTGTCTACTTTATCTGAGGTTTTGGATCTGCTCATAATATCTGGAGAACTTTAACATGTTCTTTTGGATATATCGACTCCAACGGTTCATCACACCTTTGCCATTATGTTCGCACCAAGATTCTTCAAGGTTCTCTGTGAAATATTCTCGAGTGCCTTCTCAGAAAACAGTTGATTCTTGATCAGGCCCAACTACTGAATTTTCAGAATTCTTTAACCAAGATTTACAAATTTAAAAAACTTCAGCAGCTGAGTAGTCGAGGTTTCCCTGACGTCCTGTTGATTTCTTCAAAGTAGTAACAGCAGGTGTAATTTGTGATGGTGAGTTGTTCATTTTGAGATGTCAAAATGTATCTTCAAATACAAAAAAAAAAAACTCAGTTATGAATTAGAAATCAAGATAACATAATTTCATTGTTTTGTTTTTTGATTAAATTAGCCCTCGACTACTCAAGCACACGAAGTTGAGGTTTTAAAAACACAACGTGTCATTATTAAGAAAATGAACAATCAAATGAGAGGTGAAATACAAGACAGTCAACTTAATTGACAAGAAACAAGTAGTCAATTTAGCTCTCAAGAAACAGTAACTTTTGATTCGTCTAGTGAGGTTTCTGAAGAATCAACAGTTGCTGATGCGGTACCTGTAAGTATTTTTTTTTATCAATCAATGTTTGTATTTTCAGCTATTAACAAGTCTATATATAATACAGCGGAAAATAAACCGGACCAATATTTCTATCAAACTAAACGTCTTCGGTAACTCGTTAATTTCCGGACTTAGTTTGTCATAGAATTCGGTTTGATCAAGATCTTTGCTAATACTTGAGAGAACATTTTCCTTGAGTTGCATAAGATGACTACGAACACCGGATTGACGAGCCATATCGAAGTAGTTAATATAGTTGATGGCTAGTAATTCCGTTCGACTTAAAGTATTCTTTCCAGAGTTATATTTCTCTATACATAGAATTTTGTAATATTTTCGAAGAGGTATGTAACTTTTATTAATGATATATTTATCAGTTATAACAAATGTATATTAACTGTTGTAATGGACTATGCAAGAAAACAATTCTCAAAGTATTAAAACCATATTACAACAAAAATACACAAAAACTCTCAAAGAAAGAAAAGTATTAGAAATTATTGAAAATATGTAAGTAGACAACAACTTGATAATTTGGGGTTTTGGCAGTTGGACGATTTTTGGATAGCTCAGATTAAACTCTTAATGATACTTTTATGTATATAGATATAATAATAATACACTAGTTGTAGACAAAGCCCGGTTTGGAGATGTAGTATTCAAATCTGTTTTTGATGAGATGATGCGTGATGTGCCGTACACTAAGCGTGAAGGGTAATACTTTTTTTGGTTATCGCTAGTCCATAATATCTAAATAGAAATATATTTATTTATTTTCATATTACTGACAATTGATTTTAGACAATTCACAAGATTAAATAGTCATTATAATGTTCGTGCAGATGCTATCATATCATTTATTATGAACGATGAACATTTACGATCCATGGTTGTAGAGATTAAATCAGAAACAAAACCAACAGAACGTGATTTCATGAAATTAGCACTAGAAATGAAAGTTATGCTAGATTCCATGGTAGATCGATATGTTCCTGATCCAGTTGTGTTTGGTGTTTTAGTTGAAGGTCAGTTAGTATCTTATATATTTGCGTATGAAATCATCCCTTCCCTTTTGATCGCTAAATTTTAATCATAATCAATATCAGGTGTAATAGAGCATGATCGATTATTGTATACTCACAATCGGATTCGATCAGTCAATTTGCGGAAGCGTAAGTAAGATAGATTGGTAGGAACAAGAGGGCTCGAGAATATATATGAATAAAAACAAATAATGTTTCCTGGTTGTCAGTACATAGATATCTATTTTAATATTTCTGTATCCAACCGTATACTCAACTATTCTATCGTCTATACTTAGCATTTCGCGGATAACCATGTAGAGCAACAATCTCATCGTTGAATATAGCGTTGCAATGGACTTATGCCATTACATCAGGTTATACCATGTGCACATATAAAATGGTCCTTGAATATGATGGCGCATGACCATTCATTAGTATGCGTACATGCGATTTGCCGCAAAGTAAATATGAGACGTATGAGTGTCTTAAAAGGAGCTTTGAGGGCATTATTTCAATTAAGAGTTCGTATTTTTTTTTTGGTTCAACCAGCTTGGTATATTATGGATTTATTCTAATACTATTATTAATACATACATTATAAAATAGGCCCTTGTTGAACAACCTGTAGAGGTATTCAAATATAATAGGATAAAAAATGAAGCCTCTATCTAAAGAAAAAAAATCCTCGAGACCAACAGCGTTATATCCCACCAGTTCATCCATTCAACATACTAAAGAATAATAATATGCCCAAAATAAATTATAACAATTCAAGTTTAACTATTTTTACTACTACTTCCTTATCTCTATCAACATTTAAAATCAAGGTAATGAATGACTATTCGAGAAGAAATGTTGTTGTTTAGCATAATGTAATTATTAGTACCAAAATTGCCTTGTTTCCTCAGCGTCGCACAAGAAGCCAAGAACGGAACAAAATGTTATTTATTACAATTCATTTTATTTATGTGTAAAATCTAATATAATATAATATAATATAGTTATTTTCATGAAATTAAAATTAAAGTTTACATATCCAAATAATACTACAGTAACAGTTTGAAAACTGTAATATGATAATAAGTAATCGATAAAAACTACTACTAACAATTATCTACACTACTCATAAATGTTCAAAATTGAAGTGTCTCTTTTTTTCTTATCGCATAAAGATCCACATCTGGTAATGAAAGCGGTTCAATTTTTTGCTAAGAAAACATTACAATTACTGCATACTTCTAATGAATATATCTTTGCTATGGTACCTATCATTTGTTTTGATATAAACACATACCTGCCTTTTCATACTTTCGCTGGACTACCAGTAATTTCATTTGTCTCAGCCATTAGTATTTATAAACCTAATGTACTCATTATCCGTTGAGATCGTATTTATTGATATGCAAAAGTCAGATATTTTATTATTATTTGTAACTTAAACCTTACATTACGACTTTCTACTTGGTGCTTATGTTCATGATCTTTTTTTTTTTTAATTTTAGCCTACGTATAAGATATACAATATACATTCATTAGTCATATATATATTGTTTTTAAGCAAAACATATTTCAATTGCTCATCCAGTGATTCTTTATCAAAAAATGCCATTGAGGTAAAATAATTTGATTACGACACGGAAAAGAGGTGAATGAAAAGTGTGTAATCAAAAAATCCAAGATATGTTTTTCTTTTTTGTGTATGGATGTGTTATCCTTGAAATTTTATCAAATACTGACAAACTGTACAATATTGCAGCGGTCTCAAAAACGGAAAAAATATAATATGCTATACGTAGGATCAATTTTTTGGGATAAAAGGAGTATTGTTGAAAGTGAAATTTCAATGGGCTCGTTAGATGGGCAAGGCAGGTATATGAAGCGATTAACAAAAGTTTGGTTTGGTTGGAGGATCAACAGTGCTTATGAAATGTATAAAAGCGAAAGGCGGAGGATCGAAACCATTTATTGTGTCCCATACTTATTTTCAAACTGCTTGTTTTTTTTTTTCAAACAGAGAAAGATAATAAAATGAGGAGTGTTTTCCTTCGAAGATGAGTAAATAGACAAATCTCAAAATGAGAAACTTTTACTAATTTTAAACAGTTCCCACCAAAAAATGTACTTTTTTGCGAGGATGCTTGGCTTTTCAATAGATAACCATACCGCGAGAAGTACTCAAATTAAACCTTTTAATTTTTACTCCACCTAAAATTGACTGATATATTCTATTTTAAAATGTTAATACGTATTATCCTTAAGATATCCTCTTCATTAATCAAGCTGATCATCATTCTAAAGAAATGCTTTGAAGCGAGAGAAGGTAATCAATATAACATATTTTCAATTGTGATATGCCCATAATATATAGTATTAATAACTACGTACGTAACGTAAACTTTTATACTTGGTCTTCACATCAAATGCTTGATATTAATTGTATGTTTAAAACCGTTTCTACAAACTTTGTATGTAGTCCATTTCAATTTCAGGGTTGTGGGTTGTGGATTTTATCAAAGAACTATTTTGAAAATGGACTTTTTCCTTTAATGAAGAATATAAATGAACAAGACATTTTATGGTAAAAATATAATAGGGATAACATGTAATTCTGTGAGGTGGTTAGTATATTCAAAAAAAAAATGTTGAAAACTAGAATTGGATGATATGAAAGTAAAGTTGGGGAGAAGATGTATATGATAGAATAAATGCGTCTGTGAATTGGGCAGATAAAAACATGTTGAAAATGAATAAAAGTTTGGTATAGTTGTTGATAGCGATAAAAGAAATAGTAGTACAGTAAGACCCCGCTTTTTGCACCCTCGATTTTTGCACCCTCGATTTTTGCACCCTCGATTTTGCACACACCCGATTTTTGCGACCCCACTTTTTGCACACCCCCGATTTTTGCACTATTTTCGAGCCCAATTCCACCTGTGCAAAAAACGGGGTTCAACTGTAATAAAAAAAGTTAAGCTTGAATTCTTATGATTTGTTTTAGTATATTATTATTCTTCAGCATATTGTACGGATGAACTTGTGGGATACAATGCTGTTGGTCTTGACCATTTTTTTCTTAATATACAGTCGAACCCCACTTTTTGCACAGATGGGATTTAGGCCAAGAAGTGTGCAAAAAGCGGGTGTGTGCAAAAAGCAGGTGTGCAAATAGTTGTAAAGATCGTTCAACAAGAACCTATTTTATAATACATGTATTAATAATATTAGAATAAATTTATAATATACCAAGCTCGTTGTACCGAAAAAAATACGAACTCTTAGTTGAAATAGGGCCCGCAAAGTTCCTTTTAAGACGCTCATATCATATTTGCTTCGTGGCAAATAGCATGTACGCATGTTGATAAATCTGTATACGCCATCATATTCAAGCTCCATTTTATATGTGCGCATTGTATAACCTGATATTGATTATAATTAAAATTTAGCGATCAAAAGAGAAGGGATGATTTCATACGCAAATATATAAGATACTAACTGACCTTCAACTAAAACACCAAACACAACTGGATCAGGAACATATCGATCTACCATGGAATCTAACATAACTTTCATTTCTACTGCTAATTTCATGAAATCACGTTCTGTTGTTTTTGTTTCTGATTTAATCTCTACAACCATGGATCGTAAATCTTCATCGTTCATAATAAATGATATGATAGCATCGTCATGAACATTGTAATGATTATTTAACCTTGTGAATTGTCTAAAATCGATTGTCAGTAATATGAAAATAAATAAATATATTTCTATTTAGATATTATGGACTAGCGATAACCAAAAAAAGTATTACCCTTCACGCTTAGTGTACGGCACATCACGCATCATCTCATCAAAAACAGATTTGAATACTACATCTCCAAACCGGGCTTTGTCTACAACTAGTGTACTATTATTATATCTATATACATAAAAGTATCATTACGTAAGAGTTTAATGTCTGAGCTATCCAAAAATCGTCCAACTGCCAAAACCCCAAATTATCAAGTTGTTGTCCACTTACATATTTTCAATAATTTCTAATACCTTTCTTTCTTTGAGAGTTTTTGTGTATTTTTGTTATAATATGGTTTTAATACTTTGAGAATTGTTTTCTTGCATAGTCTATTACAACAGTTAATATTCAGTTGTTATAACTGATAAATATATCATTAATAAAAGTTACATACCTCTTCGAAAATATTACAAAATTCCTTAATTTCCGGACTTAGTTTGTCATAGCATTCGGTTTGATCAAGATCTTTGCTAATACTTGAGAGAACATTTTCCCTGAGTTGCATAAGATAACTACGGACATCGGATTGAGGAACCATATCGAAGTAGTAAATATAGCTGATGCCTAGTAATTCCGTTCGACATAAAGTATTCTTTCTAGAGTTATATTTCTCCATACACGAGTTACGGAAGACGTTTAGTTTGATGGAAATATTGGTCCTGTTTATTTTCCACTGTATTATATATAGACTTGTTAATAGCTAAAATTACAAACATTGATTGATAAAAAAAAAATACTTACAGGTACTGCATCACCAACTGTTGATTCTTCAGAAGTTCCGTTAGACGATTCGGAAGTTACTGTTTCTTAGGAACTAGGCTGACTGCTTGTTTCTTGTGAACTAAGTCGAGTGTCTTGTATCTCACCTCTCATTTGGTTGTTTGTTTTCTTAATAATGATACGTTGTGTTTTTAAAACCTCAACTTCGTGTGCTTGAGTAGTTAAGCGCTAATTTAATCAAAAAAAAAAAAAAAAAAAAAACAATGAATTAATGTATCTTGGATTTGAATGCTTATTCATAAATGAGTTTTTTTTTGTACACTAAAAGAGTTACTTTTTCAATGGAAATCTCAATACTCGAAGATATTGTTTGCCAAGAATCCCTTTTTGAACTAATATCGCCAACCTGTAAATAAAATTTAAAAGTGACTATTAAAAGTAGATTCAAAAAAATTGTTTCCTGTTAAGCATTTGTTATTGTTAATATTACCTTTCAAGATTTTCCCAACCGCCTTGATTCTTTGAGGAATTTGTCCTTCGAAATTCTTTCCAAAGCTTCGACAGATTTTTTGGAGTTATGCCAAGACACGAAGTTATCTTTATTTTGTTTCACAAATTGCGTGAAACACGGCACCTTGTGTGTTGTGTAGAAAGTGGCAAGCTCTGTGTCAAAGTTAGTATTGTTTTCTTTCACTTTCACTAGAAAATCACATACCTAAAGCTCCACGCGTATTTGCCCATTGTTGTCTTGAAACAAGAAAAAGGGCCCGGATACCATGTATAAGGCAAATAGAATTAATTGTTCTCAATTAGGAAGTGCTCCTAGTAGTGAAGCGAAAGGGAGATTATTCTATTCTAAAATGACAACTATACTTTATATATGAATTGAAACTTATAACTTTTGAAAAATAATAATAATGATAATAGCTAGCTATTTGTCATACGTACCCTGTATATGCTCGAGATGCATTTTGCTGTCCCTTTTTGTCTCTACAATCGATTTTGCCACAGACATTATTGCACTTTGCTTTCTTGCTGTTCGATTTGCATTCAATGTTGCCACATATTCTTAATTTTCTTTATGAATGTCTTTACGCAGATTATTACTGCTGCTATCCGTAAATATTCGAAGTGCTATAATAGAATTTGGATCTGTTAACACTAAATTATGTTGCAACTACAATTAACACTTTTGGAAACGTACTTATCACTTCATATAAGCCCAATAAGCTCGATTCCATAGCGCTGGAATCAATGGCAGTAGTTAGACTAATGGTAAATTCCTTATTGATGGTTTGGTTTGTCGACAATGTTCTTAGAAACACTAACATCAGTAGCATTTTCATCTCCACACGCAATCATGAAATATCCATTAGATAATGCTTTTGTTCCACTAGATTTCTCCTGGCATTAGGATTTCTTCCTTCTGTTTTTTCTTCCACGTCTTTTATTATTACGTATTAGAGTTATATTTCATGAACTTTTTCTCTTATGCTTTATGCTACGTGTTTAAATCTCAGCTACATGTCATAGTCAAAATTGATTGGCTGAATCCAAATGTCATAATCTTTTTTTATTGGTTTTCACTGCCTCATTCACTTTATATAGCCAATGCCCATCTTTTTTTCCTAATTCTTAGTTTTTTAGATATTGGTGACAAATAAAGGTTTTTTTTGGTATTTTGATCCTTATTCCTTACGTACCATCCTGTCCTGCAAGTGTTTAATATTAGTATGAAAATATTTGTTGTGGTTGATATGTTTTGTTCTTGATCAAATACTTTACAGCTGAATATATAATATTTGGAAAAAATAAGATTATTTGGTAACTATATATTAGAGGATTTTGCATTATACAATCACGGACATCGCAAATGGTAACTTATTATTGAAGTCCTATTTTAATGTCGCCTATGGGGAAATTACTTTTCGTTTATCGATAAAATTTCTCAATAATCATTTTGATTCATAAACACTGAAAAATTGACATTTGGGTACCCAAAAACTTACAACGACTATCAGAAATTTTCATTGATGAAGAAAATTTTTTATATTGGCCGTTTTACCCTGACAGTCTACCTGACATCTCTCCAGCCATTTTCTTCCAACTTCAATTTACCCTGACGTCTACCCTGACATCTTTCCAGCCATTTGATTTTAACTTTGTTTTACCCTGATATTTTTTTATTCATTTTTTTTTTGTTCTTCATCGTGGTAACGATCAGCAGGCAATTTGTATGTTTTATTGCGAAAAATACACTCAGGAAAATGTTCCCAAGCTAAGCAAAAGAATAGAAGAAACGGAAAAACATTTACGTGTTGAATGATTCAACAATTTCCTTTGTTGCAATGTCAAAAACGGATAAATCAACAAAAATTCGTTTACATACAGCTTACATATCCTGCTATGATGGCAAAGAGTGATGACAAGTTAGTTCATTCTAGAGTTATCCTTCGTAAGTTGGCGGCAACAAAAGTGAAAACTCTATTTCCTGTACGTATTTCTTAATTTTTTTTTTATGCTATACTAGAAAATTAGGCTTAGATCGTACAGTTTGTCAACCTTGTGTATCTTTACCAGTGACCCAGGTAAATGGGGTAATGTTTGATTGTAAAGAGGTAACCACGAACACTGTCAATACGTAGACGACCTTCTTTGATGACCAAGATCATCTTCGCTTTTGAACAATGGTGTGATCGAGTTTTTAAATAGGGTGCGAGGAGATACTTTTTAATGGGCGGAGTACTAATATTCGCACTTTATCAAAAATCGCATGAATTTTACCAATACGTATATTAGAATAAAAAAATATATTGTTATCAGACTGTATAAAAAGATTCATGCATATATATATATATATATATTAAGAGCATGGTATGATTATTCGTTGACATAACATACATTCGCTTACTATCTTTTTTTTTTAATAAAATTTATTTTCACAGCATAAGGGAGTCCTAAAGTTATCTACCCTAATGTGCGTTCCAAGAGAGCAACCAAAGATGACGAGCAGATAACCACGAGAGTATTGTATGTTTTAAACGAAAAATATCTAGATAAATTTCGTTAAAAATTTATTTCACTCTTGTAATGATGTAAACCTAATATATCAGTATCGATCTTTCTAGACGATCCAAGCAAAAGACTTGTCACTACGTACCTAGCGAGACACCCCGGAATAGTGTGAATAGTCTGAAGAATGAAGGGTTCACCATCATTGATTATGTACCCAAGCCGGCCTCAAATGACTACAAAGTTAATAGGGTACGCTGCTTGCGATCTCTGTGAGACAAGTCTGGTGGAGAGATCGTTGGTGAACTCTATTTTTGATTTCAAGCTGCTGCAAGTAGGCTGCTGACCCATATTGGCTGAAAGAGATATGATCAAAAAGGGTGATATATTCGATACATTAAATATGACCGGTGATATGCAAAGTAAGAGAACATGTTGAATGATATAGGAAAACTAAAAATTTTATGGTACGTATTTCAGACTTATTACTGTTTATATGCGAAAAATTGAAAAGTTTGTCTTGTAGCACTTACTTGACTTTGCCGGTTTAACTACCAAAATCTTGGATTTAAACCAATTTCTCAAAGTAAGATAGAGATTAAATCTGACATTATATTTTTTATTTTGGGGGTGGTGGACAAATTAAAAAAAAAAAAAAAACAATGGTCAACAAGTTGCACAATTTGGAATGAAGTTCACATTATTTACGATCTCAGTCCACTGGTAGAAAACAATAAAAAATTAAAGATTATTTGATCGCGAAAACGACCGTACGTAGGTACCAAAGAAGTTTGGAATAAATATCAGAAATAAAAAACTATTATCGATTTACGGGCCGTTTTTTCTCCCAATGGTTTGGATACAGGTGTGATGATTGGAATAGATGGATGTAATAGAGCATAACATTGGATGAGTAGAATCATCATTCCCGTAACAAATGTCATGGTCTTCCATTTTTTGTATTCTTTTGCTTAACTTAAGAACATTTCTCGGGGGGGGGGTTGCAACAAAACATACAACAAATTGTTTGTGATCTGGTGATTATTACCATGGTGAAGAGAAAAAAAAAGAAACAAATAAAAAGAGATGTCAGGGTAAAACAAAGTTGAAATAAAATGGCTGAGACTTGGTTATACGTATAAATAATTTTGATAATAAGAAAATAAAGTTCCTTTGACAATGACATATTTGTATACTTTTTCTATTCTATAAATAAATGATTTGAAGCTTATCAACTCTATTCTATGTGAATAGCGCAGGGTTGAGTCAGGTACTTGTTGACTAGTTATCTTTAGAAAATATTAATGAAATTCTGCATTTTCACAAACAATTTTTCTTTTCCATACTCTTTTTTTTTTTTTTTTTTTTTTTTTTTTTTGTTGCTATAATGCTGCCCACTATCCGACTTACTTAGTTTCACCTTTGACCGAAATTTTTATAAAAATGAATAATCAACAGAACTCACATAGTTCGACACAAAAATTGGAATGCGAAATTAGTAATGTACAATATAGACTGGCCCAAATTTGGTTCCAAAGAAGCAACGCAAAAAATCTTTTCATTGAGTAACATTTAACTTTTTAGAAAATCAAGAATATATGGATCGACTTGTGTAACTTTCAAAAAAAAAAGTCAGCCGGAGTAACCAGGTTCTTTCGATCATGACAGAAGTCTTTGAATATTTCATGTAAAATGATGTCTATATTATTACAAAAAAAATAAAATAGAAAGTAGTACGTACTATGGAATCTATACTTACAAGAGACAAAAAAAAAAAAAGAAAGAAAAATAATCTGTGATATAATATCATATATAAATATACTGCTTGGTCACTTCAAACAGGATTTTAACCAGTTAATTGACTGCACTAATTTTTTTTTTCTATATCATCGAAACTAAACTTTACTTGGTCAAGTTTTTTTTTTTTTTTTTTACTTCTTTAAATTTTAAACTAAATTGATTTTTTTTTATTGTTACAGGTAGTAATCGAGTGGGTGTTTGTTTGTACATCAGGTAAATAATCGTTACATAATAAATATTTTTTTTTTTTTGTTGATATATTTTTTTAGAAACAGTAAGAATAATGATAACAGAGAAAAAAGGTATATGGTTTTCTTTTTTGTTTGGTGAAAACAAATAGATAATATGACAGGTGGTGAATAATAAAAGTTGAATATATAAATGCGATATAAATGTATGTGGTCGTTAAAAATGCTTTTTTTTTTTTTTTTTTTTTTTTTTTTTGGATAGAGTAGGTACTTATGTTGTTCATTGTTTTAAAGCCTACGTACTACGCCATTTCTCGATCCAAAGATGTGAAACCTTGATGAAGTTGCTAAGCACCCGAAATAGATAAAAAAAAAAATTACTCAAATTAATAACCAACTTTTTTTTTTTCGTACAATACAAACCCAAAAAGAAATTTACCTCCACTCCATTTTTTACTTGTGTCAGATCATACAGGAAAGCGACAATAATAACAAGAATTTCGGGTATAGCAACCAGACCAACATAAAATGACCATCCCATATCTTGATATTCTTCTGAATCATCTGAAAATGCCATCGAACCCAAATTTGCTGTAGAAAATCCATTACGAATTAAAATTAAAATACCGAGTAAAGCCAGAACAGGTACAAGCAAATTTGGATTTTTGCGAATATTTGCTAAATTAGCAGTAATGGGTGTTGTTGCTGAAGGTGACATGGTTCCACGCCGCTTGGTCGCAAAAACCAAATAGACGACAAGACCCATATATATTAATACAAGAATAACGTTTCCAAAATTTCCACCAAATTTAACTAATAATGCTGTATGAGTTTGGTTCACATCTTCTTCATCTTCCTCAGCTAATTGATCTTGCCGTACAAGTAACACATCTCCAACGATAGAAACTACCATAATAATAACTGTAATGGTGGGCGCAATGATGGATAGTGTACTTGTACCACTACCACCCCCTCTGAGTCCAACCTGATGCCATACTTGTAAAAGTCGGAACAATGCCAAGATCATAATCGATGCACTGATAGTTTCTAATATTAATGCTGCGTGAAGTGGATAATCATTTTTAATTCCTTCACTTTTATCCCATACAATATCGAATACTTTTCCAACAGCTACAAGCACTATTGTTAATAATAAATTATATACGTGCAAAACAAAATAAAGTATTGGTCAGTTGGTTGGTTTTTCTTTTTTTTTGGTAAATGTTTGTTGTTGATTTGGTATGTCGGATAGGATCGGATGAATCATGTGTAAAAAAAAAAAAAAAATGTTGTTGTTATTATTGTTCATACTTACTAGCACTCAAACCCAAGTAAAAATATGGAAGAAAAAACTTGTGTTTTTTTGATTTATCTAATAATAAAATAGATCCAACACCGTAAAGAATCCTATATTGAAAAATAAACTATGTCAAGTTAATAATGGATTTATACATCATAAATGAGAAAGGTTGCTTGTTTGTTTCTTATTTTAAATTATTGTCAATCATAACGCGTTTTTTTTTTCTCTTACCCTGCCACTAATACGACAACAAATTCAGGCGCTGTAAGAGATTTTATATGTTCAGCTACACCCATGATTTTTTTTTTTTTTAAAAGAAAAGAAGAAAAGTTTAAAAAAAAAGTCGAGAACGGAGAAAGACAGACTGTAACATTTGTTCTTTTTGATGGATTCTTTTTATACTTGGAGGTACGGAACCGAGTTTCCGCTCCACTTTTAGGGTTGCGCTAAAACTCATATGACAATATTTTAGTTGCCACCCCACTGGCGCCAATCCTTTTGTTTAAATCCCAAAAATAGACATTTAAACTTCCAGACCACACAACACCTGTTTTAGCTCCACCTATACATTACCAGACCCCATTATTTTTTTTTTTTTTAATAAAAAACAATACTATTGCAACATATATCATTTTTCAATATGAGTATTTAAGAATTTAAAATAAAATAGACCTTACGAAATTTTCTTTATTTAAGATATCATTAAAATTGCTGTTATCTTTTGATGAATAAAAAAGACTTTCTTTTTTTAAGTATGCAAACTTAGCCCAATTACGGAACGTAACATCCCAAAAGAAGACAAAATAAGAGAATTTAGAATACGTAACTGAATAATATATAGTCAAATAGAAAAAAAAAAGTGGCTGGGATCGTTCGAACTTAATTTATTGTCGAAGCCTCTTTGACTACTAAAAAATGATTACATTCTCGTTATAAGTAGATTTAAAAATAGATAGTGAGGGGTAATAAAAATTAAACATTTTTTGGAGCTGCTGGCGTCTGCATTGTTGAAGACATTTGAAAATATACTTTATATATAGTCATTATGCAATGTAGAAAATATAGTTTTCTTTTAATAGTAATAAAATACTATGAATAGATATAAATATATATATATATATAACAATGGTTACGTATAAAATTAATAAAAAAAAAAAGCTACGTAATACGTAGTAGATAACCATTGATAATTTTTATAGTTCGCAAACGGGACAATTCACTATTTATATATACTTAATATTTCGTTGTTTCCTGATGAACATTTTATTTATAAGTGGTCGATCTTTGGAAACTTCTTATATTTCTGTGTTGCTGAAAAAAAAAATAATTACTTGTAAAACTGTCATCTAATTCTTGAAATGTGATTTAAGGCATTCGATATTTTTTTTAACCCATCAGGTAGTTTGTTTGTTTTCATTGTAGTACAATAACTAAATTGTTGGTCTAGATCATATACATACCTTTTTTGAATAAACGATAATTATGTTGATGTTATTTATTATGAGTAATTATATAAAAAAAAAAACTATGGACCTCATTAACTCTAAAGTATCACTTATGGAGAACAGATTTTTGTTATTCTAGATAGTGAATTGTAAAAGTTATTTTTTTTTTTCAATGTTTCTATTGTAGGATATTATAATTTAAAATAATTGGATGTAAATAACAGGTAATATCAAAAGCCTTAGATTTCAAGAAGGTTTAACTAGGCACATTGGCGAATAGGAAGGATTTTTTACTACATATTATGAAAATAAACACTATCCATAATAGTACTAATAAGATTTCACATGAATAAATATCCCAATCCTTTTTTTTTTTTTATACGTAATAAGTATATTATATCCTGATCATCCTAACTCAATCCATCATTTATCTTGTAAATAATCAAAATCCCAACAACTATAATAAACAATAGATATAAACTATATAACTCAATCCTTTTTTTTTTTTTTGCGTGCCTGGTATCTAAAAATATAAAACTACATGATAATTATTTTTATTTATCATTTACATATTATTTATACTGCAAAAGAAATAATTTTACGTTGATGAGCTTCTTCAACAATCCACTTAGCCAAAGTAAGAGGATCTTTACGAATATCAGCTACAATGACCTGTTCTTGTGTTTCATCGGGTACTTCCAAAGTAGCCAATTGTGATTCCAGCATCTTGGCTCCCATAAAATGATCTTTACGTGCACCAATACGTTCTTGTAATAATTCTTGAGTGCCTTTTAAATAAACAAATGTAACTGAAGCATATTCATTGGATACTTCACGCATAATGTCACGATATGCTTTGCGTAACGATGAACAAGTCAATACAATAGCACGTTCACTTTTGTTATTCTCTTGAGAATATAAAGCTTTTGACTTTTCTTGTAAAGTGTCACGAATCACTCGAAGCCATGGCCAACGATCATCGTCATCAAGTGGTTCACCTATTTTATATACACATTATACAGTATTATATGAATCAGCATTTCTCATTTTTTTTTTATTCAGTATTACAATAAAGTAATTTCAATATAACAATAGTTGTCTAATGAAATGTAAGAAAAAAAAATTGTTTTTACCTTTGCTCATTTTAAGAACATTGGCTTCAGGATGTAAAGCATCACCTTCAATGTATACACAATGAAGAAGTTGTTGAATTTGTTGTGCAACTGAGGTTTTACCACAACCTGCAGTCCCCATAAGAATAAGAATAGGAACAGGATTTAAACTATTCACCATGACAATATAATATTTTACAAAAAAAAAAAAAAAAAGAAACAAAGAGTTATTTCATCAAATGACGAAAAAGTCCCTTTATATATATATATATGACTATTTAAAGTTATATATGGGTAAACCCGCTTCATCCCGCTTACCGACTGATTCCAGATTATCCATTTGTTGGGGTTGTATCATAAAGTTATAAAAGGCTTATGAATATATATATATATATCTTTTCTTCACTTCTTTATAGTACTTATGTATTTCGGAAAATATGTCATAATTGTCATAGAAACAGGGTATATAATATGCAATAATACAGAGGAATCAGAAAACAGTTGAATGTACTCTATTGTATCATGCAATCCTTATAAATAAATTAATTTGAATAGATACTTTTTTTTTTCTAATGTAACGCAAATCTTATGCAAATTCATATTTTAATATCATTTTTCTCCCCACAAAAAAAAAAGAATCACTTTTTTTTTTGAACGTTATTATATCACCCAGATAGTACAATGCGGCAACAATTTTTTTTTGCTAAATTTCAAATACCGCTAAAGTAGTAATAACATATATAATGAATTATGATAGTAAAAGAACTTTTTTCAATAGTAGTTATATAATTAATTATAAGATGTATCAATCTAACTATTGATTATTACTATGAATTAATATAGACTTTTTATTCTTTTTGTTTTCAAATACTAATGAAATAATAAATGACAATTTCACTGCCTACGACGGATTCTTCTACAAAAGGAAGAATAATTCATGGAAAAGAAAACAATTATCATTTTGTGATCTTGAGAGAGGACCTTAAGTTGAGCTGCACCATAATATCCAAATTTGGGGAATTAGATTCCGGGGAGTTGTGTAAGGTTGTGAGCACCTTTATTTTTCTTAATTTTTTCTAATAGCTCACTGCGTTCGTAAAGACGGGAACTTTGTTAGAAATTGTGCAACTTGTTTAACCATTTTTTTTTTGTTGATTTGTTCATTACTTCTAAAATAAAAATATAATGTCAGATATGATTTCTATTTTTTATTTTCCTTATTATTTATTATCTTACTTTGAGAAATTGGTTTAAATATAGTATATTTATATGGTAGTTAAACCTGCGAAATCAACAAGCGCCACAAGACAAACTTTAACTTATCGGCTATATTAAATAGTAATAAATCTAAAACATCATAAAAATGATTGTCTCCTATGTCATTAAACATGTTTACTTACCTTGCATGTCACCGACTACATTTAATGTTTTTAAGATACGTATCACCATTTTTGGTTGTATCTCTTTGAGCCGATGGCTCACCAGCCTTACAACAACTCGAAACGAAAAGAGCCTATCACACATAGTTTGCAAATAAACACCGTACTCTTCCAACGTCGTGGTCACTCGACGCGGTGACTTTTGTGCATAACCAATCATTGTGAATAATTTATTCATCTTTCAAACTGTTCACGTATTTCTGGTATTTTGGTAAATACTGGGAAACTTTTTTTGCTGCATCGTCTAGAAAGATCAATACTAATATATCATCCCCTACATCATTACAAGTGTGAAACAGGAGATCTTTAAAGAAATTTACCTAGATACGTACCTTTCTTTCAAAACATACAATGATCTTGCTCGTCATCTTTCGTTGGTCTTTTTTTTTTTTTTTTTTTTTTTTTGGAATACACATTAGGATGACGAACTTTGGAACCCCTTTGGTGTTAAAAGAATATATGTTAAGGAGCGATCATATTATATCTATGTAAATGCATAAATGTTTATATAAACTGATAACAATAAATACTTTTAAACATAACATACCTTTATATCATATTTTTAATATTCGTAAAATTCATGCGAATATTCGTACACCGACCAATAAGAATGGTTCCTCGCACCCTATTCAAAGTCGACCTCTTTTTTCGATTACACCATTGCCCCCCCCCCAATGCGAAGATCGTTTTGTCATCAAAAAAAAAAAAGTAGAGTATTTGTTGACAATGGTCAATACTTCTGCCGTGGTTATTTCTTTGTAATCAAACATTACCGCATTTCCTGGATCACTGGCAAGATATACAAGATTAACCAACTGTACAGTCTGAGCTTGATTTTCTAGTATAGTATAGAATAAGAAATACACGAAATCAGAGTTTCTCCTTTTGTCCCCCACTAACTTACGAAGCATCACTCTTGAATGAGTTGACTTCTCATCACTTTTTTGTCTCTCCAACTGGATATAGATTGTAAAGGAAAGGATTTTGGGCTGATACGTTTTTCACATTGCAACATTGGAATTGTTGGATAATTCCGATAACAAATGGTAGGTTCTTAATAGACCATTTCGAACCTGGATGGTTTCCCACCCGATTGAAAAAAAAAAAAATTCAATCCGAATCCGTTTCGTAAAAATCCTAATGGGATCCATAATCTGTGATGCAAAAAAAAAAAAAAAAAAATGAATTGCATGAAAAATCTATGTTATTTCCTATTTTTTTTTTTTCATATAAGAAAAGATATTGAATAAGATTGTATATGGTAGTCGTTTGAGAGAGATCGTTGAAGAAAAATAAAGTAAATAATAAGGGAAGGTGTACATTTTATTATTTTCGTTTGAAAAACATAATAAAAAGAAAAAAAAAAGATACTGAGAGTTAATTGATAAAAGTAGTATAGAATCTTAATATGGTGTACATCTAGTCGTCACAGGAATGCAAGGGAATAAATACTTTTTTTAAATATTCAAGTTCTTCCTAACGTATACTCAGTTACATTGTAACCTAAGTGTCCCTTGGGAAGGATACATGTCTTGGTACGATTCTTTTACAACAAAGACCTCAAAAGAAAAATGTATAAAAAAAAAATAGCAAATGCAAACTTATTTAACATTATTTATCTGGTAAAAGGGTACCTTTCCCCCTCCCCCCCCCCAAAAAAAAAGAAGAAGAACATGAGTCGAATTAAAGGATACATGATAAATATTTTTTTGAAATCAAAATGGTAGGTATATTAATTCCTCTTCTACGTAATAGTATTCTAATAAAAGTAAACCACTGAACTAACTATAGGTACGTAATGAAAAAAAAAAGAATACAATCAATTTGTTGTAATGATGATGGGTAATAAAATATAATGAGATCAAAACTCATATCAGTGATACGTAAAATAAAAATACATGAAAAGAAAAACTATTATTTGCTACTACGTATAACGATGATGGATTAGGATGGCCCTGGTCGACTATAATAGTCAAGTAATGATTTTCCATTTCCTTTTTGTTGTTCTCGTTCTTGTTGTTCAATGGCTTCTTGTTTTCGTCGTTCAGATTCTGCTTTTAGAATAGCTCTAACTTCTGCTCTACTTAAACATTCATCTACATGTTGATTGAATAGTGTATTATCCAGGTATAATAAACGATTACAAATTGGACATGTCGCTGGATCAATATTATTTTCTTCTGATCGTTGTTCATCAATATCATTCTTATTGGTTTCTTCTTGTTTTTGTTTTTTCTTGATAGAATCCATTGTTATGTCATCTTTATTATTATTTTGGTCATTATCTTCAAAATGAGTGTCTAAAGAACTTGTTTCTATTGAACGTTTTGCAGGAATTTGTTTTGTTTTATCCATATTTGAAAAGAACTATTATAATATACATTTAATATGTAAGACTTCAATCCTATTGAATCTCATAACCTTTCATCCGCCCCGTTTTTTTTTTTTAATAGAGAATACACACCTTTTTAACACTTGTAGTATTTTTGGTTTCCAATGATGATAATTTAACACCCATTAATCGTAAACTGACTGGCATTTCTTTGGCAATTAACTATATATATATATTATTATTATTAATGATATGAATAATGTTGACTTTGTCAGAAACTAAATAGGATACCTCTTTGGCTACTTTTGCAATATCAGATGCTCGATATACTGAGTAGGGTAAAGTTTTTGCACGCACTCTGACATCGAATGATGTTAACTTGATTTTAATACCTACTGTTTTACCCTAATATATTACAGTTATATAGTAAATCAGTCATTCTAAATTAATCTATGAGCTTAAATTAAAAATTTATATATACCTTATAATTTTTCTCTTCTAAATCCTTTTCAAGTAATTTTGATAATTCATTTACTTTATTAAATAGTTCCTCTCGAGTTGATATAGGAGAAAATGTTCTATTTTATATTTATAGAGTCATTTTTAGTAAAACTTGTTGACTATTTATGTATTAATAATAAAAAAAAATAATCTAACCTTTCAACACTCATGCTTTTTTGAAAAGTTACTCTTTTTACAGTAGTGGACCCAATACCAAGGTAAGAACAACAAATACTTTTAAAACTAATTGGACTTAAAAGTCTATAAAGTATAGCTCGTCGATTCTATACTTCATTTTAGTTTTCAATAAATAATTTTGTCTTTAAAACAAACAACTTACATAGACATCACCCACTGTTTCTACTCCTAAAGCAGCCAAAACACGTTCAGTAACCCTTCCAATACCAGGAATCTAATGTATTATTTACTAAATCAATAAATATATTTTTTCAACCCAACTCATTCACCTTTTTATATATATCTTTACCTTACGAATACGCATGTTTCGAATAAATGTATGAATTGCTTCTCGATCATTAGGTAAATCATATTGTCCATTAGGTTTATTTATATCACTACAAATTTTTGATAGTTTTTTGTTTGCAGCAACGCCTAATAATAATAATAATAATAATAGTTTTTTTAGTTACATCATAAATCCTTTCTCTATATTACATAGTGAATTACCTCAATAATTGTATATTTTATTACCTGCACTTGCTGTTAATTGGGTATCTTGAAAAATTTCATCTCGTATTTTTTGAACAACGTTTGATGCTGTCATATTATGTTCATTCATGTACTAAAAATTATATATATTTTTTAGATTGCTATCAATATTCTTTTATAAAAAAAAAAAACTTACATTAGTCAGATTCAAGTAGGCCTATATATAACAAGTATGAATATATATATATATATATATATATATTTGGATTGTTAAGCTCTACATTATGTGTCCTTCAATATATATAATATATATATATATAAACTCAATACCTAAGGTTTTTTACATACCTCATCCAAACTCATAGGAGAAAAATTTGGATCATATTTTATAAAGACTTTTCTAACTTTATTAGAAATAACTTGATACTTTTCATAATGAGGTTTCACTATCTTGAGATGTGGACATAATTTCATACCAATAAATCCTGGCATAGCACTTCTTACACCAAATTTACGTGCTAAATAATTACTAGTACTCAACATAGCCATACCACCTACAGCAAAAGGAATATTTTTTAATTCAGGTTGTTCAAGTTCTTCAACAGATGCATAAAATGCATCCATATCAACATGACAAATAAATTGACTTAAATCACGTTCTTTTTCTAATTCACGAATCTAAATTATTATAGGTATATTTTGATAGTTAGGGAGAGTTTTCTATATATATATATATAAGAATGTAATAATAATAATTTTACCATATTATCTACAATGTGTTCTTCTTTTGATAAATTTAAATGACGAATTGTTTCATATTTAGTTAACATAGCATTAATACGTTCAGTTAATGCATGATCTTTTTTTCTTTCATTTTCAAAGAAGGCAGATCCCTAAACAAAAAAAAAAGAAAATAGTTTTAATTTATCATCCATCATTATTATATATTATTATGAATAAAAAGAAATTAAAAATATACACCTTGGAAGCTTCATAGATGATTTCATTTACTCTATCTTTATCAACAGATTCCATACCAGCCTATACACATAGACATTTTTAAATCAAATTTAATATATATAATTCTTATATATATATATATATAAAGACACACACTTTTGTATCAGCAAGTCCTGCGAGTCGTTTACGTAAAGTTTGACTCGATTCTCCACTAGTATTTTCTTGCTCGTTTTCAATATTTTTTAACTGATTGTTATTATTATTCGTACTCTTGTTGTTGTTGTTGATTGTCGTAGTTAAAGAAGAAGTAGAACCAGAAGATCTTTCTAATGATTCCAATAGTTCATTAATTGTTAACTCGTCATTGAATTCATCGTCTTCTTGTGATAGTTCATTTTCTAACAACAAGTCATTGACCTCATTATCATCTTCATAATAGTCGGTCATGACACGTTTTAATAGTTTATTAAAAGAATTTAAATAGAGAGAGAAAGAGAGAAGCAAAAAAAAAAAAAAAAAGTGCTTAATATAACCCGCAGCACAAAAAAAAAATCGAGACGAATTTAGTAACAAACGCGAGGTAAAAAAAAAAAAAACGCGTTTAACAAAAAATTATGGCGCCACCATTACACACAATGGGGGATGAGAGATATCCATGCTTTTTAATTCGGGGACAAAAATATAAAATAATTTTGACAACCCCATTTTTTATAACAATAATAATAAAAAGAAAAAATGGCAACCACACGACCATTAACACGACTTTTACAATCACGCGTTTTATTTAATCAACATATTACACAACGACAACCTTCCATTCTACGTTCTTATGCAACTACAACACAAAATTTAGATAATGTTTATGATATTGTAATTGTGGGTGGTGGTATTGCAGGAACTGCCCTTGCATGTTCACTTGGTAAAAAATAAAAATAAACTATTGACTCCCCCACCTCCTTCTTTTTTTTTTATTATTATTCCGTTTACAATTATGTTTTGAAAAAAAAAAAAAAGAACATGAACAGTCATATTGACTTGATTTATATAACCTGGACACTTTTCTTCTATATAATTTAGCTGCCAATCCAACCATGCGTGATTATCGTGTTGCACTTATTGAAGCCATGGACTTGTCAAACACAAATGATTGGACTCCAGAAACAAATAAATATTCCAATCGTGTTGTATCATTAACACCTCATGCATTAAACTATTTTACCAGTATGTTATCTATTTATTTTATTTTTTTTACACATAATAAATGAAACAAAAAAAAAAGTGAGGGAAGGGGAGGGGAGAGAGAATCTGGATATCTATCTTTCATTATCTCTGAATAATAATAATTGTAATTTGAATAATATAATAGAGGTGGGTGTAACAAATCAATTGTATCAAGATCGTTTATGTCCTTATAGTCGAATGCAAGTATGGGATGGTGTAACCGATGCACGTATTGAATTTGATACGGCTTTATTAGAACAATTAGGAGTCCATAAGATAAATGAAAAAGATCCAGCAATTGCTTATATGGTTGAAAATGTTCATTTACAACATGCTATTTTAAAACATTTAGAAGCATGTCGTGGTGTAGGTGCTACAGTAGATACATTACAAAAAGTCCGTGTAGAAAATATTAGTTTGGATAAGGAAAAATCAGAAGAAGGACTTGATTTAACAGATTGGCCTGTGGTTGAATTAAATAATGGAATGGCATTAAAAGCACGTCTTTTGGTAAATATAAATTGATTTGCTGTTTTTTTTTTTTTTGTAATGAAGGAGTGTATGAAAAGAGAGAATGAGGATCATAGTGAAAGAAAAAAAAATGGATCAATATAACTGATCAGTTGGTTTTTTTTTGCTTTTGATATTATAGGTTGGTGCAGATGGTATTAATAGTCCTGTACGAAGCTTTGCTAATATTGAATCTTTGGGTTGGGATTACAATATGCATGGTGTCGTTGCTACATTTAAAGTAGATCCATCTCGACCTTGTAATACATCTTATCAACGATTTTTACCTACTGGACCTATTGCCATGTTACCTGTAAATATATATCCATAAAACATGTTTTTTTTTTTCTTCTTCTTACATTTATAATTTAATTTGAACAAAATGAAAGAGTTAAAGTAACGAATAATTATTATTTTTTTTCTCTATATATAGTTAGCGAATGGGTATGCATCTATGGTTTGGTCAGCACCACCTGAAATTGCAACCAAACTTAAGAAAATGCCTGCTGATGCCTTCTGTGCTCTTGTCAATGCTGCATTTCGACTTTCACCAGCCGATTTAAAGTTTTTATATTCCCAACTTGATAAAGATACTTTTGAACCTACTGTGGATTTCCAATCTGAATATGATTGGCGAGAAAAAGTAAATAATCATGGTTTAAGTGAAATGGAAATATTGGATCGTGATATGAGTTTATTCCCACCCAAAGTTGAAAGTGTGGATGATAAAAGTCGAGCTAGTTTTCCTTTACGTTTAAGAAATTCACAATCTTATTTTGCAAATCGTGTTGTACTTGTTGGGTAAGTGGGTGGGGGGGGAAACCAAGGGAAAAGAGCAAAAGGATTCATATTATTTGTAGTAAAAAAAAAAAAAAAAATTTAACTGACTTTTATTACATTATTAAGTGATGCAGCACATACAGTACATCCTTTAGCTGGACAAGGATTGAATCAAGGTATTTTAGATGTTGAATGTCTTGCCGATATTTTACAACAAGGAGCATCGAATGGTCAAGATATTGGTAATATTCATTTATTACGTGAATATGCATCGGTTCGATATTTACGTAATCTTGTTATGATCAGTGCATGTGATAAACTTCATCGTCTCTACACAACCGATTTTGCTCCTGTTACTTGGTTACGATCTTTAGGTTTAACAGCAGTAAATCAACTTGATTTTGTCAAGGTAAAAATAAAGAGAGAGAGAGAGAGAGAGAGTGTGTGTGTGTGTGTACAAGAGACTCTATAATTATATTATACTACTATGATAACAACTAGTATCAATCTTTGGTTGTTTTTTTTTTTAACTAAATTACTATATTTTCATAGGCTGAAATTATGAAATATGCTATGGGCATCGAATATACCGGAACAGAAGAGAAACAACAAGAAACTAAAAACCAAAATTTCTCATAGTTTAGTAGAAATAAAACCGATAACAAAAACCAGAGAATGTTTTAATTTTAAATATTGAGGTGAATATGGATAGTGATAATAATTGTACAGGATGAATTCATTCTGATTCAGGGCCACCCCCGCTGAGTTCTCGTTTTTTTTTCCCAGCATAAAATTGTACATCCGAAAAAAAAAATACCTTATCTAAATATTGAAATAACATGAAAATGGAGGGGGAGAGAAACGTTGATATCAAGTTGATAATAAAAACAAATAATACAAAATAACGTGTGTAAAGGAAAAATTATAATGATGGATATCGAATAGATCAAACAGCTTATGAAGACAATTATTATTATTAATATTTATCTTTAAAAAAAAGAAAATCATAGAGTATTATTTTGATATATAAATAACTTGTTTCTTTATATAAATATACCTATTATTGTGATCATAATAAGAATAGAATCCTATACATATCTCTTGTGTAAATCATGCAAGAAACCCTTATTTCTTTTTTCAGGGATTCCAGGAGCTACTGACAGAAACCAAAAGATTTGATATGAAATGTGGAGTGAAATCGGAAATACAAAGAAAAAAAAAACAAAAGATCCCGGAATTTTTTACAACTAAAAAAAATGTGTAGATCAATTTTTACTTTCTAAAATAATATTAAAAAGATTTTGCTCGTTTTTTTTTTTTTTTTTTGAAGCAATACATATGTAATAGAGATTTTCGAAAAAGAAAAAATAAAATAAAATCTCTTTATATTTCTATTAACAACACACACACACAAACCTCAAACTTTTTTTTTAAGAAGGGATCAAAGTAGGGAACATGCAGGCTTTTAACGCATATATATTTCTCTCAAAAATTAAAGACCCGAAGTCGAAAGACGTCTTGTAACGTTAGACAAAGAAGAAAAAAAAAAAAAACTCAGCGCGAACCTGAAAAAAAAAAAAAAAAGGTTTTCTTTGAACTTACTTTTTTGGTTTCCCAACTCTTTTGTGTATAAAAAGAAACCTTTTTTTTTTTTTTGTTTATCTTATATAATAAAATGAGCCGAGACGACGAATACGACTATCTTTTCAAAGGTAATAAATAAATTAAGATATTATTTAAAAAAAAAACCCCCCAAAGAAAGAAAACTAACTTGAGTGTGGGGGGGCGCGGTTGTTTCAGTTGTGCTTATTGGAGATTCAGGTGTTGGCAAGTATGTAATTCATTAAACTTTCCCTTTATTTTTATTTTTTTTTGTTGTTGCCACGCACATTTAATAATACACCAATGACTGATATATATATATATAAAAAAACTATAAAGGACCAACCTTCTTGCTAGATTCACAAGAAATGAATTCAATCTCGACTCTAAAAGTACTATTGGTGTTGAGTTTGCTACAAGAAGTGTTCAAGTAGATAATAAAACAGTTAAAGCTCAAATCTGGGATACAGGTAAATGGGGATGTTTTTTTTTTTTTTTTAAAAAAAAAACGCGTTTGTTGTTGGTTCATCTATATAAACTAACATCATTTCGTCAACTTTTTTTTTTTGCTATTTGTATATATATATATATATATTAAGCTGGTCAGGAACGTTACCGAGCTATCACTAGCGCGTAAGTGGGACGAAATATTTTCTTTGGGGGAAAAAATCAGAAAGAGAATTAGGGTTATACATGTTATAAATTGTTAAGGATATTGATTATATATATATATATATATATTATATTATTTAGTTATTATCGTGGTGCTGTGGGAGCACTCCTTGTATATGATATTGCAAAATATGCTACTTATGAAAATGTGATGCGTTGGTTAAAAGAATTACGTGATCATGCTGATTCTAATATTGTTGTTATGCTTGTGGGTAATAAGAGTGATTTGAGACATTTACGTGCAGTTCCTACAGAAGAAGCTAAACAATTCGCAGGTAAAATACACTGATTTGTACCTATTAAAATTAATTGGGAATTTTTTTTTTTTAAAAAAAAAGATAATAATAACTCATTTTTAATTTTATACAGCTGATAATGGTCTTTCATTTATTGAAACTTCTGCTTTGGATTCAAGCAACGTAGAATTAGCATTCCAAAGAATCTTGACAGGTAATATATATATATATATATTCTATATTCACTTTAACTTTGGAAAGATAATAATTAACTTTGTTCTTTTTTTTTTAAATACAGAAATTTATCGTATTGTTTCAAACAAGGCACTTGAATCTTCTTCAGGTGGAACTATTCAACCTACAGCTGGTGAAACCATTTCTGTATCCAGGGCACCCGATGAACAAAAACAAGGTGGTTGCTGTTAAAAAAAAAGTTAGTTACATAGTAACTAATTGGTTCATTTTTTATTTTATTTTTCTCTTTCTATTCCTGACTTCTTTTTTTTTTAAGGGATATGTATATGTATGAAAGAAAAAGAAAGAAAGAAGGGAGGAGGGGGGGGGATGTGATTCTTTATTATTATAGTCGATTATTATATATTCTTTTTTTTTCTTTATATATATATATATATATATATTACATAAGGGTTTTTTTTTATACAAGAAGAAAAATCCAATGAACAACAACAAAAAAAAATCAAAAAATTAAAAACTAAAAAAAAAAAAAAAAAACAAGTCTAGTATTACAACCCTTCTTTCTTGTCTATTATAACATACTTATATACATCCCATACACATATTATTATTATATTATTATTATATATACATCTTTACCCTTTTTTCTTATACTATATTTCTTTTGAGAATTTTTTAAAAAAAAATACATCCCCCTCTCCCCACAATTCAACGACTTCAATTCTTATATATTTCTGTCCCTTTTCCTCCTCCCGATTTAAAAAAAAAAAAAAAAGAGAGAGACATATATATACACATACATATAAACCCTTTTTCTCCTTTTGTTTTTGTAATTTTTCATTTATATATATATATATATATATAATATACTTTTTTTTTTCCTTCTTATTATTTTGTTGTTTTCTTTTCTCTTAATATATATAATTATTAAGCTATTATTGATGCGTTTATAATATGCAAAAGTAAAATATATTGATGAAATAGTATGAAGTATTTTCCTTTTTCATCAAAATAAAGAGCACAGATCCACCAAAAACAGTATTGTCTGTGTTAACTCTTCAAAAAAAAAATGAAGTTCTTTATTATATTAATAAAAAAAAAAAGAGTGGTGTCATGCAAAATAAGGATTAAAGAACAAATAGGTAACTCGATATGTTTTAATTGACGCCAATCTACCCGATGGTCACATGATAAGACTATGACAAACTGATAAATTTAAATAATGATTATGTACGTCTTCAAAATGTTATCATTGTTGTTACTTGACAGTGAGACACCTACGGAAAAGTGACTCTTAACGATTATACCTAAATACATTATGCTGTGAAAATTGCAGGTTCCGCTATGTTCAAACCTCGTCATTTATTTGCCCGCTAAATGACAACAAAGATTCATCGTCATCAAGCTCATCTAGCCGCGCAAAAAAAAAAAAGAATCTTGAAATGAGTCATTCTTTTCATCAACTACCTTTATCCTACTTGGACTCTTCAATATATTATCCATACTTTGAACTGACTGACTGGATATTACTTTGTATCATCACTTTTCTTTTATTATCCCCTCATTATTATCATTATTTTGTGCATTATTACTATACTTTTCTATCGCTATCACTACCTTACTATATCTTGCTATCATCATTATCCTATGTTGACATATATCATTATAATTATTACAATGTAGTACTTTAACAAAAATAACATGAAAAGCAACTGTTTTAACATTACAAAAAAATATCTTTATCTTTGAATAACCAAACCAGCAAAAAAAAAAAAAATTGTTCTGCGGACCATATCCTTTGGGTTGAAACTGTGAAGAACTAACATCCACAGTAATAAAATTAGAAATTAAGCGACAAGAAAGGAACACCTTAATTATAATTACAATAATAATGGTCTCAATGACAGTAATTTGTATCATTGAAACTTGGTTGAACAAGACAATTATAGCAATAACGCGTCTCATGCTGCTGTTTATTGAATATCTAGGCTTTTTTTAAAAAAAAAATTTGATAGGTCTGATGACATATTTAGAACCTATATTCTTATTGATACATTTAATCTTCTTCTACCTAGCCATTCAAGCCAATTGGGGAATTCTGGAATAATAAATTGACCGGACTTACTATTGTCACGCGTTGACGTCGATGGGATTCGTTTGTGCTCATCGAATTGAAAATGAAATCAAATAATATAAAAAAACGAAATCAAGACGATAACATGGATGATACAGTTAAATCTAATATTACATGTTCTTATTCATCCTCTTTTTTTATTAGATACTATACTACAACAGCAGCATTATTATCATCTTCATTAAAATCTCCAACGACATCCATCCTCATTTTCAAATTATTCATCTCCTTCACTTGTTTTTTTTTTTATTTCATCAAAGCCTAGACCTACTTCTTTATTAATACATATAGGACATTATCCTCCATTACAACCATTTCTTCATCCTCTTCTACACTTCTCTTGTGACTTGTTATGGTTCATTATCTTCATCACTAACCACAGGAACCACTTTGGCTGATTTCAACAGCAAAAAAAAACAAATAGTGGAACTCATTTTTGGTTACGTACATCAATGAATAAGAAAATTAAAACAATTGGTTGTTTTCATTGTTTATTATCTCTTACTATCAAAAAAAAAGGGGGGGGGGAGAAACAGGATTTGGATGAATTTTCAAATAGCGTACATAATCTTTTTAATGTTTTTATTGTTCCAGATACCTACTCCGTTTCATGTTCTTTTACTATTTAGCTATTACTTACTACTGTTACTATTACTATTGTTTTTATTATTATTATTATCAATTAATACTATATTTTTACTATATATTAGTAATCTAATTTTTTATAAAGTAATTACGTACTACGTACTTGTATTTCATCATACGTACCAAAAAAAAGGACGTTTTTATTGGTTTATCATATAATTTATTCTCTTTGGTGGTTCCCATCATGTGGTTTTAAAAAAGAATAATTTTCTTCTCATTTTAATAGTAATTGTTTATATTTTTTTTTCGGCAAAGGTGCATTAATTAATATGTATAGCTTCGATTTCAATTGATTACTTATTATAGTAATAAGGATCAAAAAAATAATGCATTTGTTTTTTTTCAATTACTTTGCAAAATGTTTTATACGTACACAGTAAAAGGTCACATGTGAACTATATAATAGATAAGTACAATGATGTAATTCTCTTGTTTTATTTTATATACGTACGTACGTAATAAAATTATAAAAATTTTAGATATATTAAAAGAAATACATAACAATTGTGAATAAGTAAAAATAATATAATTATCACTTGGTAAAAAAAAAAAAAAAAAAAAAAAACAACCAATTAAAAGTATATATAAAATATATTGGAAATTTTGATTCATTATATACAAAATATATATTTCAAATGATTTACAAAAATAAGTTTGAATCTATAACTGCAATTATTATTATTTTTCCAAGGAAATGTATGATTCAAAAAAAAAAAAATTATTTAGTAAAATGATCACTTTTATAAAGTACAATAATGGATTTAAACATCCATATCATCATAGCAACACCCCCCCCAAAAAAAAAAGTTCTTTTTTTTTTGTACATATCATAATATACGACATACATAAAGTCAAACTACAGTATTTTTCGTTTATCAACTTTTTTAAAAGATTGTTTTTTTTTCATTATTTATTAGACTGATAGTGCTGGAGATTATATATAATATAAAAGAATATAAATGTAACTTTTCATAAGCTTATTTTTTTTTATTACGTACGTATTTTCCTTGTAATAAAATTTTATAGGTTACAGAAAACATAAACTACTCTTTGTATTTCATTATCATTGTTTATATTATTATTTTTTATTATTTCTCATTTACTATATAGATGTTTGTTAAGTTTATATATAATTGTCTGTATATATAGAACGCGTAGTAATAAGCAAAGATATTTTATGTAAAAGGTTGAATAAAGATATCTAAATCACAGGTGACAAGGTATTTCGTGTGATGATTCTTCTTATTGTTGCTAAGTTTTTCTACCATTTTATACTATATAACTTATTTTCTGCATTAAAAAAAAGTGTGAATTTTTAGTTAGTTACTAATTTATCGTTGAAAAAAAGTAGAACATTTTTTTTTATTATTTCTGTTAAGGAATGAAATGTACTTGTCTATATAGAATACAATAATAATAATAATAAAAAGAATCCAGGGGGGGGAGAGTGGAAGAAAAAAAAAGGGAGGGAGGGAGGGGAGAGAGGGATGGATACTTGTACATAATATTCCTTTTCTTTCAACTTAAATGTAAGGAGTGTATAGTTTTGTACTTGATCGATTTTTTTTTTTATAATACATTGTAGTAGATGTTCTTAAGAATGTAACAATCAATTTAGTGTACGTAACGTTATGTAACGATTATAAAAAAAATATTGAATGTTTAAAAGTATAACGATTATTTGATAAATGAAGTTTATGATATCAATAAGTTAAGTAACGTTAAAATTATAAGTGTAAAAAATAAACTACAAATGGGTTTTATACATTATAACTAAATGGCTCAATCACGCAGAGCGAACACGCATAAACAATCATGCGCATCTACGTAACTGCAAGTGTCTGAGTTAAGTTAATGCACAATGGCTCACATTATATTTTGAACGTAAATTTAATAATTATGTAAATTATCTGTTTTCTATAAGTCTTTCATAATGAGAAAACCAACAAAAAAAAGAGTCTTGTTTTTTTTTTTAATTATCTATTATTTATTATACGTAGAATAGTTATTCAATATATACTTACTAAAAAAATTTTTGAGTGTATTTTTTTTTCTGTACATTTAAGAAAGGTATACCTTAGTGAGAGAACAAGATCAGATGCTTTCCGAAAAAAAAAATATTATGCTGCACAGGGTGCTTTTATTAAACTGCCCTAAAAAAAATAAAAAATAAAGGGACTCCCCCCCTCCCCCTCCGAAAAGATTCTAGTTAGCACGGTACGTACATATCTAACAATAACAAGAACCTTTTGTTTTGTTTAAAACGGTTTTCAGTATTTTTATACATCAAATTTTTTTTTCTCATAATGAAAAAACTTGAGAAAGACCCTTTTTTTTTTATAACGTTTATTCTCTCCACTCTCTCTCTCTCTCTCTCTCTTTTTTTTTTTTTTTTTTTTGCTCTAAAAAAGAAAAAGTATGACTTTATTACATCAACAAAAAAATCATAAACATTTATCTTCAACACTAAAACATACTGTAACTGAGAATAAGAATAATAAGAAAGAAGATAGTAATCATTTAAATTCTTCTTTTATGAAGACGACAACTGTACCGTCCAACCCAATTATAACGAATAGTTCACCATTACTTACAAGAACAAGAACAAGAAGAACAACAACAACAACAACAACACCGACAACACCGACAACACCGACACCAAACAAAGAACATCCTTCCGCATCACTTTCATCCAATACAGCATCAACAAAACATGAGATCAATAATAAAAATAATGGTAGTAATGAAAGATATCAAATAGATATTAATCTAGCGAGTGAAATTGGTCGAAATCTTTTATCAAAAATTCGTTCTCTTCAACAAACCGTTCAACAACAAGAACAAAATATTATAATTTTACAATCAGAAAAATTAGATTTACAACAAAATTTTAAAGTATTATCAGATCGTTTACAATCACAATGTGAAATTGAAGGTAAATATACGTATAAATATCTATATTATGATGTTATTATTGGGAGGGAAATTAGGATACTGATAAGTATATATATATAATAACGTAATAAATCATTATTCAATTCATTAGAACGATTAAATAATGAAATACGAAAATTGGAATCCAGTAGACAAGAACATATGTCACAAATACAAGCATTAAATCAAGCATTGGCACGTTCACATATGGAACAAGCACGTATGATTCGTCAACAAACATTAATGAATCAAGAATTAGAACTTTTAAAAGCTGTTCATGAATCTTGGGCACAGAATAATAAGGAAAAAGATGTACTTAATACTATGGATGAAAAAAGTGAAGTTGTAATAACTTCTTCTTCTTCTTCTTCTTCTTTTACATCAGAACAACAACACGACCTAGAAGATAAGACAGAAAATGATTTAAACTTATATAATGATAAAGAAATTCAACAACAACAACAACATTTAACTATTCAAGAACTTGACAAAAAAAATGGGAATGATAATGATGATACATCAAGTAGTTATAAATCTAATGTATCCAGAAAGAATAGTCACGATCATCTTCATCAAAAACATCAATCAGTTGCACCCAAAATCAGTATGGATTTTGATTTTTTAAAAAAAGAAGAACTTGTAGAACGACAACGATCAAGAACTTGGACATATAAAGATCTTCCATCCATATCAAATTTGGAAAAAATTGCTCATCAACAACAACAGCAAGAAATCAATGAATTCAAAAATAACAACAATAATAGTAGTAGTAGTAGTAAAAACAAAGACATTATTGGTAACAATAAATTGACGTATCATGATTTTCCATTGCCACCCACAAGTTATAGTACTACATTAAATCGTAGTGTATCAGTAGGATCCATGACTTCTTCATCTCGTTATAAACAAAAAGATATTCTTATAACGGGTAGTTGGATGTGGAAATTTACTAGAAACAAGACCACAGTAGGAATATCAACAGAAAGACGTCATCTTCGTTTTGTTTGGTTAGAACCAACAATTAAAACATTGTTTTGGAAAGAAAGAGATAAAATGGAATGTCCAAAAAGTGGTACGTATATATATATATATATATATATATTATCTCTTTGAATTTTATATAAATATATATATATATATATATACGCTAATGTATATTCCTACGTAATATTTAAATAATATTATTTCATTATTATAGCCCATGTCAAATCTTTTGTTGTTGAACTATCAAAAGATCCAAAACGAGTTCCTAATTTAATTTTTCAAGGTGAACATCGAGAAATTAAATTACAATGTACGGATATGGATACACATTCTATTTGGGTTCAGGTAAACATCTATTTAAACAAGATTATAAAAATAAATAATGTGATCAATAATAATAATTTGTATAATGATCTTTTTTTTTTATATATTAGGCACTTGAAAATGTTTTTAGATTACATTCATTACGACGTCATAAGAGACGTAGTATGTTATGTTTTGGTGAATCAACAACTACTACAACGGATAAACCATTACGACGACCTTCTCGAATTTTTCGCCATACTTCAACCATACCATTATTAAGAAATATTTCATCCTTAAATCGTAAAGGAAATCAAGGTCATCGTGATAGTGGTGTTGGTTCTTCACCCACTTATTGTACTGATCAATCATTCTATAATAATCAACAAAATTGTAATAATAATAACTTTGAAGAATTGGATCTCATTAGTGGAAAAAGTATACTCAATAATAACAGTAATAACTTTTTTAATTCTCATCGTCAAGAGCAACAACAACAACAACAAGAACAAAATTCATCCTACAATATAAATAGTACTATTTCATCAAGAAAACGATTTTTTTTAAACACAAATAAGAGTCCATCATTTTCAATAGGTGGAAAGAAAAGTCAATATTTTTATGATTCTAAAACAGAATGTTAACTTTTTTTTTTTTTCTTTTTTTTTTTTTACCTACTGTTAATTCATATTATTTATATATATATCTCCTATCTATTTCTTAATTCTACTTTATGTACTTGTTTTACTATATTATCACAAAAATCATTATTATTATTTTTTTTTATATCTTTATAATAAGCAAAAATAATCTTTCTTTATATATATATATATATATATACTTATTATATTTAGTACATACAATAATAATATTATTACATTTACTGTTACAATATTACCATTAAAAAGTCAATTTATTAATCAAAAGTGTTGTCTATATGTAATGTCATTCTTCTTTTTTTATTCAGTATCCAGTGATATAATTAAATAATACGTAAAATATATACACCACGAATAACCCCCCCCTCCCATATAGTATTGCACAACATATTGAAATAATATTCAATGAGATAAAAATTGTTGTTTGTTATCATTATTATTATTGACATGATCATATTAGTAATTTTGTAAAAGATACGCGTTGGACGCTCATTGTATCAAATAATAATAGTAATATTAAAAATTCTACATATGTAATGATACTTATTGATACCCTATGGATAATGAGTCCCAGTTTTACAAGAATTTTTTTTTTGTTTACCATTTCCCTTTGTTTTCCCAGTTATTAAGAATTCTTGTACGTACTGCGAACTTTTACTTTTCGGAAATAGACCGAAAATAGAAAAATTATGAAAAAGAACATTTTTTTTTTTACCATGATGTAGGTAGTACTAACTATTTAGTAACAATCTCATCTGAATCAAGGCATATATCTAATATATCTTTATTGAAACACATAAAAAAAAAGAAAGTTACAAAATAATAATATTAACAAGGTTTACCCAGTTTTTTTTTTTTTTGTGTGCTTCAATACGTACGTACAAAAAAGAATTTGTTAATGCGCACGGTTCCGTTTTCAAGTTACCATTATTTGTCATACCATACTACACCATGGGATTCTTTCTTTTGAAAGAAGGCTTTACCTATTTATATATGTTTTTCTTTGAATTACGTATATACTTTTAAACTTTTATTATATATATATATATATATTAAATGATTATTATAAGTGGTTTGTATATTTTTGTTCAAAAAAAAGAAACATAAACTTTTATATATTATGTTTGAGAAAAAAGGAAAAAAAAAAAAAATGGGAAAAAAAAAAGTATCATTTTAGAAAAGTCTAGACACTCTGACAATAATTATAATCCCACGAGTTTTGAACTTTCTACATAGTTTATATATATACATATTATCAACATACGTAGAAATTGATTAATATACGACCTTCATATACGTTACGTTACGTTAAAAGAAATGAATTGAATAACTGGGTTATGAATAAATTATAGCCTATGATGATAAATGATTTTATTTTTTTACTATTGTAATAATAAATATTTGTATTTGTTTATCTTGATTATAAAGATTTTGCGAGAACAACGAAGCTGGGAACGACATATTTAATTGGGGGGAGGGGGGAAGGGAAAGTTGGATGTTGTTGTCGAGCCAAGTTACACATTACATGGCAGTTGTGTGTATGTTCTTCTGAGTTACAAGAAAAAGAATCTTGATTTATAAAAATGAAAAAGTTCCAGTGCTTCCAGCATCAATTGGTCACCTTACCGAAAAAATTGGTCACCTTTCTGAGAAACAATTGGTCGCTTTTCCGAAAACCAATTGGTCACTTTTTTGAACTCCAATTGGTCACCCCACTCTTTCTTGATTTTTCATTTCAGCATTTCATTTTCATTTCAGCATTTCACTTTTCATTTCAGCATTTCACTTTTCATTTCAGCGTTTCACTTGGCTTTTTCTTCATTTCAGCGTTTCACTTGGCTTTTTTTTTTTCATTTCAGCATTTCACTTGGAAAAAAATCATGATTGTTATTTCTCGCGAGGAAGCAGTATGTTTGTTTTATGCTGTGCCATACAATGAAGAGAATGTTAGAAAATATACCAAGATCATCGATGAGCGATGAAACAAGTTTTCTCTGCCATCGAATCTAAATAAACTTCTTTTTTCAACAATTTCGTCTTCGGATTCTAATATATGTACTTGGTTGTCATGTGCAATAGTTTCTATGATTATCTTTTTTAAACTTGGGTATATTTACTGAAGCCAAAGTTAGTTATTTGTTTTACTCAGAAAATAATGTGACACTTTATACGAAAGAAATAATTCCAGATCTTTTATATTGGTAGTTAAACCTGCAGAATCAATAACTACTAAGCATGCTTTTTCTATTTTTGCTAAATCCTTTAGTAGATCTACAATCAAAAAGTTGGTATAAAATGCAAAATTGTATTACATAATACTTTATATAAGATATTGGATACCTTGGGCGTCACCAGCCACACCTGACAACTCATCTAGTATTTTGTTCTTCTTTAAGTCTCTTTTACTTATCGGAGTCTTTGAATTGCAGCTGACTGTAACATAAACACTTTCTGCTAGTGATCTCTCCTTTAATCCGACTATCATCGACTGAAGTGATGCAACTACATTAGTATTACCCTCCTTCGTTCTTGATTTTCGACAATAGCCTAATATATTATATCCGTCTTGTTTGAGGTCAGTTATATACTCTTTATATCTTTCAGGTAGTGTAGCGATATATTCCGATAATGCATCTACGATGTGATAATTATTAATACTGTAATAATGATAATAATAAACACGTTACTTACCTTTAAAGTGGTCTTTTAATACATATATGCCTCTTAATGATAATCTTGTCTCTAGCTCTTCATGTTTTCTCTTAACCCCCGCATCCAAATACTTCAATTTTTGTGAGGTGCACCATACTCTGAATTTGCTAAAAGGTTCGTCTTGAAAAGCTAAACTGTAGTTCTGTATCTCTGACATGATATCATACATTGACAAATATCTTAATTCATATGATATTGATTTGGGGTCTATTGGTAGATACGCAGTATCTAAGAACTATTTTAGCTGCTGTTTGGACTCTATAAAAAGGATAAGCTTAGTCATTGAAGGCAAAAAAAAAAATACTTCTGAATAAGTACCAAGCATTATTTTATTATTCGTATTGACAACATCATGTGTTTCTTTATCCTCGTCTTCATTTATTTCTTTATTTTGTTCTTCGGTTACTTCTTTATTTTGTTCTTTATTTTTTTTTTCATTTTCTTCTTTATCTTCTTCATTTACTTCTTTATTTGCCTCTAGATTAATTTCAATCGTCCCTTTTGACGTATACAAGTTGATGTCGAACCAATTCGCGTAAATAACTCTTCACAAAAGTTTTGGTTTCTTAGGGTTTCTTGTAAAGCATATTTCTACATCTTCTAAATTGTCGATGATCTTTGGTATATTTTCTAATATTCTCTTCATTGTATGGCACAGCATAAAACAAACATACTGCTTCCTCGCGAGAAATAACAATCATGATTTTTTTCCAAGTGAAATGCTGAAATGAAAAATCAGAAAGAGTGGGGTGACCAATTGGAGTTCAAAAAAGTGACCAATTGGTTTTCGGAAAAGCGACCAATTGTTTCTCAGAAAAGTGACCAATTGACATTCAGATAAGTGACCAATTGTTTCTCAGAAAGGTGACCAATTTTTTCGGTAAGGTGACCAATTGATCTTTAAATGTAATATAATAGCAAAATCCAATGGACAAAAAATGTTGGTTATTCATGCGTATGGTCATGGAGGTATGGTATATAGATAAAGAAGAAATAATTTGTCTTTTCTAAAAAAAAAAAAAAA
>JAEPRB010000277.1:0-48705 GCA_016758965.1 Circinella minor
GTTTTTATTTCGGCATGTAATACACGTTTTGTAGAAATCGCGCTTGCCACAAAACAATTCAATCGAACGAATGCATTTACAATCAGAACAATATCTGGAAGTTGAGTTGTTGGTAATGGTAGTAGGACTCATTTAACAAAATAATAGTAATAATAATAGTAATGTCAAAATTAATAATAATAAAAATAACAAAAAAAAACAATAATAATTTTTTTGGATGGTGTTACTATTTTTTGTCCGGAACATAATTGTTCCGGGTTCTGAAAACTTAACCTTCGGATCACGTGACCGGGGAAAAAAGTAAACTTCTAGGTAGTCGTACGCTATACTTTAATAATTAAAATGACAAATAATTATCTTTATGAATAATATGTGTTGGATACAACATTCATCATTCACTTCTTCTTTAACTTCTTCTTGTACCTGTTCGTTACCATTAAATATGTAATTATGTAATTGATGTAAATCATTTCTATACATTTTATTCCACTGCTAATCATCCTCTATTTTAATACAAACACACTTCGTTATGAATTTATTATTGATATCCAATCTCTGGTGCATTGTTTCTAATTCATGAATGTTTTCTCTTTTATCGCTAAAAGAATAACTCACAGTAGTAAAGGTGTACATAGTAAGCAGCTAGCTACATTATATGACTGTCATCATCTTTTTTACCATGTTCAACTTAATCTAATTATAGTATATTTTTTGGTATATTCTGTATTTACTAGCTGAGTCTAAATAGTTAAACTGGTATTTCGCTAAACTGGTCCAAATCCTCACCATCCAATCGCCAATCGAATTATGGCTTGGACCAAAATGAAGAAAACGAGATGTGAAATAAAAAACCATTGTCAGCCATTCTAATTTTCATCACGCGCCAAGTTATATCCCCCCATCTGCCAGTGTTGGCAGTTTCCGACTTACCGACTTTCCGACCTGGCGGAAACTATGGTTTATAGGGTTTCCACAGTCGGAAACTGGCGGAAATGTATAACATTACAGGGTTGGCATTAGTAGACATAAATATGATACATCATATTAAATAAAAGTAATTTGGTCTATTTATATTTTTTAATGTATTATATCTGTTACTATTATTATTATAGCGTTATAATATATGGTCCACAACAGGAACTATGGAAATATATAGTATAATAACGCAGAAATGACAATAATGTTTTTTTAAAAACACTGGTTTTGCATTGATATATAGATGCTGTGCAAACAAATAATAGCTTCAACATAAATATTGCGCGTTGTTCAGTATATTGGCTTCACAGGTTAAATCCCGACATCGACTGTCAATGCACAAGAGCTAAATATATCAGTTACCTGATCTATTCAGAGGAGTAGGATTTTTATGTAGACAAACCTAGACTTTAGAGATAACAAGGAGGCTCACTCAGCAAAAGTAAAATAGACATTAGAATATATTTTTTCATAACTTAAATATAAATATATACTCTCACTCTATCTCTATCTCTCTTTTTTATTATTATTTTAATGAAACTTTTTATTTCATATTTCCATAAACATATTGATTGAATGAAAAAAGGTTTCCGCCAGTCGGAAACCCAACACTGCCATCTGCCAAATGGAAATTCGCGTCATGCAAAATTGATCATAGTTCACTTATGTTCTACGAACTACTTTTTTTCTCACACAGTAAGAAGAAAAGGATTTAATTGGTTCCATTATATAGCATTTTTATCGGCTAAAAAATTCCCTGCGCATTGTAAAGCCGCCCTTTTTATTTAATTATCATGACTCACGATAAGACATATTTAACAAATGTATTTCTTTACTAAGAATAGGCCAAGAAATTGTCGCTTTTCCTATTAAGTCCTGCTCCAACTGTAACATTTCATACATGAATTTTAGATTAGGCTGAATAATCACATTCAGCCTTCTTGCCCGTACATAAAGATATGCTTGTACAAGTGTATATTTGAGATGATGCATCACATAGCATATCGTAATAGCCGCACTCCGACTTACACCTACACGACAATGGATCAAACAATGACTATTTTGTGCGTGCGCTTCATCTATTATTATTATTATTATTATTATTATTATTATTATTATTATTATTATTATTTATAAAAATTATTATCAATGTTTATATAAGGAATATAAATTATATTGTGGCGTATAATTTACCAAAGGGTAAACAGACAAACAAACAAGACTTACCAACAAAACGCATTGTTTCTTCCAATCGCCCGCGGATAGAATCGATACCATCATCATATAAATTATCAAGAAATAAAAGTTTGAATTGACTTTGATCCAGATTGGCATCTTCTCCAACACTAACAACATGAGTAATACCAAGGGCTTTGAGCATATCTGGGTTTGTTGCATGGTTCAGGTTGCCAAGATATAAAAAGGGCAAAATTCGTGATGGAAAAGACCCTTCAAAACGTGGGGAATAAAACCATGGAAAATATATTTTTTCAGTTGTGTCAAGTTCAGGTGCCAATAAATGAACTGGAAATTTTTCATCGATCCCATCCCCTTCTCCTTCTCCACCTTGCTCTTCATCTTCGTCTTTAAAGACTTTATCATTATTATTGATATTGTCTTCATCATTCTTCATACAATTATCAGTATTATTGCCACTATCTTTTTGATTGTAAATGTCCGACGATGCACGCACGGCCCTTCCAGGTACAGGCGGAGTGTCATTGTTGTTATTGTTGGGTAATAAATCTTCGTGTTGTGCTTGGTTAGATATATTGTTGATATACTGATCATCGTGTAATAAGCGATTATCCTTCACTTGCATAGTCTCATCATCATCCATCCCGTCCCCTTCCTCTTCTTCTTCTTCTTTCTTCTCCTGTTGCTGTGGACTCCGTTGACCTTTCATTATAACCTCATTATCGTTATTTCCAATTTTCAAATCCTTAAGTTGTAAATGTCCTTCATCTTCTTCTTCCTTTGATACCCGAGCATATTTTTCTTCCTCTACTTGATCATCATCATCCTCTACATCCATCAAATGATCTTCATATTCTTCTTCACGCTTTCGTTTATGATCCGTTTGTTGCGATGGTGGTGGGTGTAATAATTGTTGTTCAATCCGTTGGAGCGTTGCTACATCCGCTGCATATACAAAAAAGCTTCTTTTCCTTTGTAACATCAAATAAGCTTCAGGTAATCGTACTTTTTCTTTGTACATGATCCATGATAACACCATTAAACTTGTTTCTGTATACCCATCTGAACAGTGAATCAAAATGTTACGTCCACGTGTTGCTTGGTCATCCACAAAGGCTAATAAATGAATCAAGCGGCTATAGAACTTGTCAAATGCATCTGGTTCCATTGGGATTCCCGTGGAATGTACATCTAAATGAATGATTTCAGGTGGTAACCCATCGGAAGGTAGTTCGTTTAACGTTTCTCGTGCCAAAGTTAATGTGGACGGTAACGGCATATCAGCAAAATCATGTGCTTCGATGCAAATAGAAAATTGATGTGGATTATCGTCAATTTCACTTTCTTCGTCGTCGAGATCAGATTGGCGAACTGATGCTGGCGCATCTTGAGTATTACCAACCTACATAAATATAACCATTTAGTACAAAAGTTCTTTTTGGACGCCCAGGGGGAAGGAGAAAAAAATGAGATAACGAAGAAAAATTGCCATCAATCTCTTTCATTGTCTCTCTTTATCTCTTTAGCAGGAACACTTTACCCAGACATTAGGTGTTATCTCCGTTGCACCACTCATGAATCTCATTTCTTCCCGTTCCCGTTCCCAAAAGCTGATAGTATTCAAGGAAGTGCCATTTGAATCATAGCTGACAAGTTCTGGGTATTTCTCTTCAATCACTCTAAATGGATCTATTTTCAAAGAGTTGTAGGTTTCGTTTATATGAGCATAATTAATCCCGTTAATAATAATAGCAGTAAGATACAATTCTTTCAAACAATGGTAGTCTTACCTGTAATAACTAAGACACGATAAGACAAATCATTGGCATCCTTGATTGCACTTTTGCCATTTGTCTTTCTAATATGCTCTAGTTGTTCCAGCCGTTCCTTTCGTAAACGCTGTTGGGCCAATGCAACTTTTTGTGCTACTTCCATTGCTCCATATCCATAAACGATAATATCACTGATGGATCCATACCTTGAGACTTGAATCTTGAAGTTTCGTAAGTTAATAGTATGATCCATATCACAGGTATTAATAAATGCTGGTGTTGTCATGGTCGTCATTGGATCAGAAGGAGATATAGGCGATATGGGTGCCGTTGTAATCAATTCAGAAGGTAATACTGCCTGTGCTAATCGTGCATTATAAGGACATGCTTCATCTGCATGGATGATAGTAATACCACGATGTTTTGGGACAATACTTTTACGTACGCCGAAAAATAAATTTTGTTGATAAGATCGACCATTAACACCATGTAACCAAGGGAATAAGATATCGTTAGGTAAAGGAGTGGCAGCATATAAATGTTGAATTGAAGCAAATTGACCAGCCGTGATGCCATAAATGCATACTTTATGTTGTATTTGTTCTTGTGGTTGTTGATAATGAAGTATGTTCTTCAAATATTCCTTTGGTATATCAAATTGCGTTTGTTGATTTGTTTCTGTCATGTCATTTGCTGTTGTTGGAGTAGTAGCAGTGAATAGCTTTCCTTGGTGTACTTGCCGTTGCTTAATGTTATCGTCATTGACAGAAGGAGCAACGGTTTTATCAGTTTCGTCGTCTTCAACAGTTGAAGTCACTACTTTATCAGTTGGAGGAACGTCGGGATTAATTCGAGTACTTGGTTGTAAGTCAAATGGTATCTCGTTAATCGCGAGATCAACTTGAGAATGTATGGTAATGGGGTCACTGTCCATACCCAAAGAAAAAAAGGGGGTGGGAAGTTGAGAAAAGGTTAAAACAAAAGTTAAAACGAACGAATCAGCTAGGACGGTATCTTAAAAAATTAAACTTTTTTTTGTTCCAATGATTTTTTTTTTTATTTTGCTATAATTGTAGTTTTTTCACTTCTTTTGCTTTCCTTATTTTTTTTTCTGAATAACTAATAATGATATGGTAGATAGAATAATAAGTTGTTCATTCGTTATATAAAACGTAAATACTATGATCCATGCATTTACTATTATGTTCCCAAACATTGCTGTTTGTCTTCGATTTTTGGTTGTGTAACACTATCACAATTTCGGAACTGAACCTATATAAAACATGGGACACTTTCCTTTTTTATCAATCTTTTTTTACTTGCAAGAAAAAAAAATGGATAAACAAAAAAGAGAATCAAATACCAGTAGTAGTACCAATGGTACTACCATGAAAAAGAAACGGCACCATCACCACCATTCTTCTGATAGCGATCAATATTATTCTCACCATCGTATTAATAAACGTCATCGACATGGTGATTCACGTCCTGATCACCGCCATCACCGAAAATATAAACATAAACATAAACATTCAGAACACGCATCTTATTCGAATAAAAAAGAAAACAATATTACCGTTACTGATAATACACAAAGTGATAACGATACATTGGAAAAGCTAAAGCAACTTGCGAAACAATACAACAAGACTACAGAAGATGATCATGATTATAAAAAGAGAGATAAAAAAAAGATTAAGAATAACAAATATCATCGTGAACATGAAGAAGGAATTAATAAACAACGACGAGAAGCTATGGTCCCTCAGACAAAAGAATCTTATGATAAACAACGATCCGTAATTCGACGAGAATATGATCCACAAACAGGAAGAACACGGTGACGTATTATTTAATATTTATATAATATAGAAGAGAGAAATGTAACATCAGATATTTATAGTATATATTTATAGATTGGTTAAAGGTTCAGGTGAAATATTGGAATCCATCGTAACAGGTGAACAACATCGAAAAATCAATAAGCAATCCACAATTCAAGATGGTTTATCTTTTCAAACAACAATTCATAATAATAGTATCAAATAATAAGAATTTATAATAAATAAACTTGCAATTGTTAATAAAAAAAGGGGGTTGGGGAGGAGTTGGTTCTGTTGAAATATTACTACTACCAAGTAATAAGAAGTAATAAAAAAATTGAGCTTTTTTCTCCCTTTTTATTTTTTTATTTCTTAAAATACTTTTTTTTTCGATCCCTTTTTTTCTCTCCTCTTTTTTCGCGCTTTCATGGTTAAAAACTGCATAAAATAATACTCAGCAATGCATCCCGACAGTCATGGCTCATCAATTACCGTTATTGATCATGCTACTTTGAAGATGTCTCATTCCACTCATGACCAACAACATAATATTATAACAACAAAAGAAGTAGAAGAAAAAGAGAAAGGAAAAAGAGGCATTAATAGTAGTAATAGTAGTACCAACACTGATACTATTATTACTAATACAAATACCACTGCTGTTGAGCGCATTACTATCGACAACAACCACGATACTAGTAACTTCGTCCTATCCTATAATAATGATATAGCCAGTAAAAACGTGCAAACAGGTTCGGGTATGTTACCCAAACAACAGCAACCACTATCTTTGACTATAGCTAAAAATAAGGAGAACGTAAAAGAGGATGATAAGGATGAAGAAGAAAAAGAGAAAAAGAAAAAGCAATCAACAATATCATTACAAAGAACAAGATCATCAGCATTAAGACGTTTATCGCGTGCAGGCACGCTTTTTCGACCAAAGATAAATATCACTGAGCCTAAAATTATTGTGGAAGAAGATAATAGTCATGAACAACTAGAGCAACAGCATTATCACGAGGATGAAAAATACCTTCAACAAAAAAGAAGAGGTTCCATTAGTAGTAATAGTAGTACCGGTAGTAATACAAGTGGTAGTTTGTTATCGAAATTATCCAAATCGACGGCTCCCATGCGTGCACGATTATCCGCAATGTCAATGAGTAAATAAATAGTTCCAAAAAAGCGACAAAAAAAAAACAAAAAACAATAGCATTCTAAAAATATAAACATTGTTTTTCAAATTATATTTCATGTGACCTCGCCGCCTCTTTTTTTTTCCAATCCAAAAATATATCATTGACAACCTTTTATTTATTTATATTTTTAGATAATATTGGAGTAGGAAACGAAGGATCACTTCGACCAGAGGCATCTATTTCTTTATCTATTCCATTAAGACGTTCAGCCGAAAGTATATATAACTTAGCATCAGCTAAATCGAATCGACGATCAATATCTTTATATCGACGATCCCATGGAGAACGATCTTTATCTTTTTCTTTTGATAATACAGTAACAGCAACATTGAATCGACAACACCAGGACCAGCAAAATTCTGACAATTTACTAGCAATTCAGCAACAGCTACAATTAAAATTACAATCAGCAACCCCATCATCGATACAGCAACAACAAGAAATATCATCTTATCAACATTATCATTCACCATTATCAGATGCAGTAGCTGCTGTTGCCATGACAGTAAAAGATCGTAAACCTATCGTATACCCAGCACTTTTATCTAAAGTATCTGAAGCATTTCGCGAACGTGTTGTGGTGAATACCAAGACAAAGGATAATATTGAATATTCAAATGCATTTGATGGACGTGAGGCAGTAGTATGTTTTATGATGTTTGTTTGTTACATGGGAAAAAAAGGGTGATCGGATCTCTCTTTGCGGCGTATATATAAATTCTTTATCGCTGACATATCTATAAATCGCTGTTGTTATTTTTAGGATAAGCTCGCATATATAATCAAAACCGCAGATAGAAATTTGGCATTATTATTGGGTCGTGCTTTAGACGCTCAAAAATTCTTCCATGATGTGAATTATGAGCATCGGCTACGTGATTCACATCATGAGTTGTATCAACTAAATATGTTTGCTACGCAAAAACAAAAGCAACGGCAAGAAGTAGAAGAACAGGTCGATGATAACGACACTAATAGTAATAATCCTTCAACGCTACTTCATCACGATGATGCTGATAACATAAGAGAAGATCTTTCTAGTGTTAATTTTACAAACGATGATGACCATAATCACATAAATAAGAATGATTATGATGGGATACCTAATGGTGTATTCACAGTTCTGACTGATTGTTATTCACCTACATGTACACGTGATACACTCTGTTATAGCGTATCATGTCCTCGACGATCAGAACAAACGCGTACTTCAAGACGCCCTGCTTATCATCACGGTCGATCGAGTAGTAAATCATCATTATTTGCAGAGGAGGTAAATAAAATAAAAATAAAATGTTGTAATTAAAATGTAAATTAACTTGCATATATATTTTTTTTAACTTGCCCGAAAAAAAGGAGGAACGTCTTTGGATTTATACAGTACCAAAATCATCGATAGAATCAATGGATAAACAAGAGATACGTCGTCAAGAAAATATATTTGAGCTTATATATACTGAAAAAGATTTTGTTAATGATTTACTTTATCTCAAAAAGGTATATTTTATAGAAAGTTTATTAATACAACAACTCCATTATTAACACACTACCACATGTCTCAAATTTTTACTTTATTTTTGTGCGTGATTATTTTAGCACTGGATTAATCCATTATTAAAAGAACCCATCATATCTGAAGATCAAAGTGATCGTGATGAATTTGTTGACCAAGTATTTTGGAATATTATTGAGATTTACAAAAGTAATTCTAGTTTATCTCAAGCTTTACAAAAACGGCAGACCATAGATTCAGATGTGTATCAAATTGGTGATGTGATGGTGAATTTTGCAGCTAAATTTGAACCTTTTGTTCGATATGGTGCTCATCAAGTGATTGGAAAACATATTTTTGAAACGGAGAAATCAACGAATCCCGAATTTGCTAAATTTGTTCAGGTATTGTTTTCTATATATAATATCTTTTTGAGAAACGTAAATAGATAGATCGATAATAGCATATATAAAAATATACATATAAAATAATAAATTGTATATATAGAAAACTGAGCGATTGAAAATATCACGTAAATTGGAGCTCAATGGATATCTTACGAAACCAACAACACGATTAGGACGATATAACTTAATACTACGAGAAGTTTTAAGACATACACCCAAGGATCATCCAGATCAAGAAAATATATCCAAAGCAATGAAAATTATTGCTAATTTTCTTACCATTGTAAATCGAGAAACTGGTAAAACAGAAAGCAGACATAATTTATACTTGTTGGAGCAACGTTTAATTAACCATAGACAGCCCGATATGGTGGTAAAGTTATATACTTATATATTATTTCATGTATATATTTATCGATTTCAATAACTATATGTTGTAGATTAACAGAAATTTGAATATATATGTATAGGATTTGGGATTGCGAGCAGAAAATCGAAAACTAGTATTTAAAGGCGCGTTGAAGAAGAAAGGTGGTACTAGTGGTTCATTAGAATCATCTGATATACTTTTATTTTTGCTGGATCATTATTTAGTTATCACAAAACAAAAATTTGTAAATAATAATGAACAATATAAACTTTATCGCAAGGTAATAATAATTATAATAATTAAATTGGCATTTGTTAAAACAACAGTAATATATATTTAGGTAGTAACGTGTATGTATTTAACTTTTAAATATAGCCAATTCCTCTTGCCTTACTTTCCATCTCATTCCCAGATTTGGCAAAACGCTCTAGTTCAATCTTACCCTATAGCCGTACTAGTAAAGATTCTTTTACCTCTGTTGGTAGTATGGATAGTATTAGCATACCAACATCTCCTTTACCTCCTTCTCCTTCTGCAAGTACTAGTACTACCACTGTTAAGAATAACAACAATGGTAACAACGGCTATAACTTTAGCAGCAAACTTGGGTATCCATTGTGTTTCTCTCATCTTGGCAAACATGGAACAACTCCTATTACCCTTTACGCAACAACAATGGCTATCCGTAGACAATGGATTGTAAATATCCAAAATCAACAGCAAGTATTGATGGAAAAAAACAAGGTTATTGAATTGGTTTCTATTAATGATAACTTTTTTACCGTATTTAATAAGCTTCGATGTACTGCAACCTATGGTAATTATAATCATACTCTTTTTTCTTTTACTTATATAATATTACTGTGTGTTACTGTTAATAAGTAGCCCTTTTTTGTCAGTATAATAGTACTAATTATTATAAAGATGGTGGGAAATCGTTGATATTTGGTAGTGACCAAGGTGTTTATGTAAAAAGAAAAAAGAATTTTATACGGATTCTGGCCTTAGAGAAAGTTTCACAAATTGATGTTCTTGAAGGAGCAGGAACCAATCGTTTATTATTAGTACTTGCAGATAAAGCCTTTTATGTTTATTCATTGGATACTTTACTTTTGGATCCTGAATTGGCTGGTAGTAGTAAAAACACTAATAACAATCGACGTGCTGGAAATGCCGGACGAAAAGTCAACAGCCATGTATCTTTTTTTAAAATCGGTAAAATTCAACGCTCTTCTGCTGCTGAAAAAACATTAGTTTGTTTTGTTCGACAAAATGCAATGACTTCAACTATACGTGCTTTGGAACCGCAACAGCATAATCTTGGTAGACTTATTAGAGGTCCACATGACTCCCTTCGAATTTATAAAGATCTGTAAGTACACAATTTTTCTAATATCTAACGCTTTATATATTTAATTGTATCAAAAGAAAAATAAAGAAAGGTAATTGATTTATTATTATTAGCTATATACCTGGAGTTGCATCATCTATCCAGTTCTTTAGAAATATTATTTGTGTGGGCTGTCCTAAAGGATTTCAAATGGTTGATCTTGGAACAACTGAAGTACAAAGTAAGTTTTATTGCTATTTAAATAAGTCTCTCACAATTGTTTATTTTACTGATATTCTTCTCCTATTATCTTTTTAATCAGGTGTTTTGGATCCAAGTGATGCTCGCCACCAACAAGTTTTTCATCGTGAAAGCTTAAAGCCAATTACAATGTTTCGTCATGATGATGGCAATATCTTACTATGTTATAACGGTAAAAAAAAATCGAGCATGTCAATATAATTATGTTGATAAAAAAAATCACTCTTTTTTTTTTTTTACATTATACAATTAAATTAATTATGATGATCATTTTTTTTATTTAGAAATTGCTTTTTATATTGATAAAAAAGGAAGAAGAGTACGAGAAGACTGGATGATTTGTTGGGAAGGTAATCCTACTTCGTTTGCATTCCAAACACCGTATATTATTGCGTTTGATCCAACATTTATTGAAGTACGACATATTGATACCGTAAGTAGTTATTTTTATTTATTTTGTTGGATACAAGTTTATATATATGATTCTAAGTACGTGGGTAATATGATTTATAGGGTAGCGTAGCTCAAATTATTACTGGTAATAATATTCGATGTCTTCAGCCGGACGCACATAACAACATTAACTGTGTCATGGATGATCCTGTTACTGGAAACGAACTTATTTATCAATTGAAGCTTATTTAAATTTTATTCTCTTATTATTTCATATTTCCTTCTTGCCCCTTTTCTTATTCCCTATTTTATTCCTTTGTATATTATTCCATATCCACCTTTTTGTTTTTCTCTTCACAACTTTCTCTCTCTCTCTCTCTCTTTTATATTTATACATATCAGAAATGTAATAGAATTAATTACATGGCATAACACATCCTTTTCTTCTTTCTTCTTTTAAACCTTCGATTTTTTTTCAGTTATTAGTTTTTCTTATTAATTTACAGAGAAAAAAGAATGTTAACAAATAATAATATATAATAATTTATTAATTACTATTTATACTAGCTTAAAAGAATAGCTATTATTTTATTTCAAAAAAGCTTGTTTATTTTTGGTAGCCCATGTTTCATATGACTCAGGGATTCTACCTCCCAGCAACACAGATAATCCTCGCGTCACTGGATTAGAACGCTGAAAAGTTGACAAAAAGTAGGAAATATTATGATTTTTGGTAAATTCCAGAAAGTGATCATATAATTCTTGAGCGGATACTTGTTTATAAGTAATAGTACGACCCAATACATTGGAAAGAATAAATGCGCGTTGTAATGGTGTTTTAAGATCACCAATTAATTCATAAGCAGCATCTCCATGTTTTTCGATAGGATCTTGTAAGATTCTTGCTGCTACTTGAGCAATATCAAAAGGAGATATCCATTCTTGAAGTTCTTCTGGATCAGCAGAATCCATAATAAAGTCATGATTTTTAATGGTATGAACAAGGAAAAGAGTATTAGTCATGAAATTAGTTGGGCGGATTGAAATATAAGCGCTGCGCTTAGGAATAGCATAAATGGCTTCTTCGGCAACATGATGTTTATGATCAATACTAAAGGTACGTGAAGGTAATGTTGTGGATGAAATATCAAGAATTTGCTTGATTCCCGCAACGTAAGCTGTTTTACTAATGGTAATCATAATCTTGTCCAAGTCCGAACGATCAGGAACTAAAAGGAAGAGGCGATCGTGGCCAGAAATTGATTTTTCAAATGGGGTCAAATCGTCCAAATCACCTTGAACTATAGTAACATTATCTGCTTGAAGAACTTTTGCGGGAGATCGAGCATAAACTGTTACCTGAGTCCCTCTTTGCTTAACAAGTTCTTGAACAACAAGAGATCCAACTGTACCGGTTCCACCAATTACATATAGTCTTGCCATTATTATTGAATTGGGATAGTTAAAGGAAAAGAAAATATGGGAAGAATAAAAAAAAAATTCTTTTTTTATACTGCTACAAAGAAACTGCATTATAGTGCAAATGCATTATATTGGTAATGGTGTGGTACAAAAACCTAATTTGTTAAAAAAAAATTCACGCGCCTTAATAATATTTCTTGACTGAAGTTGTCTTATATCATTCCGACCCCTTTGCTTTAGTTAATGAGTATCCACATCATAGCATGGTTTAATAGTTATACGTAACAACATTAATAATAAATACTATCACTATTATAATAAGAAAATAGCCCACTTTGTTTTTCTTTACATTATACTAAACGATCGAAATTAAAAAAGTACGTATTCTTTTTATTCCTTTTCACACGACTTGGATCCTAATAAAAGAAATATAGGTCATTTGCTTTTCTCTTATAGTATAATAATAGAAAATGTGCTAATATAGAATCTTTTATTTAACGCCACAAAAAGAATGGAATAAGAAAACTTGGTAGTTCATTAATAATAAGAAAAAGGTTGAGCTATAATAAGTAAATGATGCGCATAGCCACAAGTTTTTACGCAAACTACTGCCTTCAAAAAAAAAACTAATAATTATAGTGCGTGATAATAATTAGCCATCAAACGTACTAAGTAATATATTTAAAACCAATATCTTATTTTACTTAGATTATAAATTTGTAGAAGTGTCTGGAATAATTAAATAATCAAAACATAAAGTGAACATGAAACTGATACCTAAGTAGTCCATTCTACTTGCTTTTGAATAGACCTATAAATTGTATATACTCTGATTACTATTGGTGAAAAATGCCACCAAGATTCAGAGGCTTTAACATCATCATAATGCGTCTCTTTCTTTTCTTTTTCCCAAATTGAAGAGACCGGGTATTTATTACGACCTTTTTTGAAATGTAAACATAAACCCCCCATAGTATATACAGGCATATAACCCCCCCAAAAAAAAAGTATATTTTTAAATGATAAAACTTGTGGAAAAAAAGTGATGCATAGTATTATATATAAAAAAAAAGATATGTAATATAACTGTTTTTGATGGCGTTTTTAAAAGGAGAGGAAAAAAAAGAACGATATATGGATATATATATATATATATAATATAATATAATATAATATAATATAATATAATATAATATAATATGTAGAAAAAGGGAAAAGGAAAGAGATTTTTAATATAACAAAAAAGAAAAATGAATGAGTTGTGTGATTGGGAGTATGTATATGGAAATTATGTGATGTTTTGTGTAAAATCTTTAGTGTGTGTGTGTGTGTGTGTGTGGATGTGAGCATGAATGAGTTATATAATGCATGATAGGTCATTATATCAATAGTATATTGTACCTACTATTATTATTTATTGCCAAAGAATAGGCTGTTCGAATACAGAAGCTAAATTGAAAACAAATTGATAATCTGGTTTGAATGGATGTGTCATACAACCATGAATAACAGGAGGTGTAAGAGCATTTTGTTTATATTGAAGACATTGCATGTTTTCACCAGGAATAACTTGAACGAGTTCGCCCTGAAAAAAGAAGAAACAATGATTAGTTCAATGTATTATTTTAAGTATATAGGTATAAGGATAACGAATAACACTTACAGTTTCAACATGTCGAACTTCAATAAATCGAGAATCAAATCCAATAATATATGGATAAGAAAATGCAACAGATTGGGGTACACCTTCCCATTCAATCCTATAGTAATGATGATTAACTTTAGTTTTTTTTTTCCATTCTTTTGATAATATTTAGGTACAAAATGTATTATTACGTACCAGACATAATTGGCTCGAACAAGTTGTCCTCTCATATTAACCATGAATGCAAATTGATCATAGCAAAGTAAATAATTTTCTCTATTAATTTTAAACATGCCTAAAGGTGTCAATTGTTCAGCTCGTTGTAATACAAATGCAAAATCAGGATTCTGAAGTTCTGGCAAGTTATTATTCATATTTAAATGCTTGAGATCAATAATTTCAAATCCTCGCACACAAACAACGGCAAGTCTTGCTTTAAGAAATTGAATTGATGAAGATTCTGCACCAACATAAAATTCCTATATGATAAACATAAATAAATATTGTATTTTTAAATAAGGTACGATAGAAAAAAGAAAGAAAGACTTACTCGATGAAGTTTAAACCATGATGGCGGTTTTGAGAAAAATCCAGTTTTTGCTGCAAGGAATTTAGCATTACGTGGATCGCGTAAACTACCACAGACAGGTTCAAATGCTCGGAACAAACTATCCACACCTTTCTTTTTCATGATAAGAACAAGAGTTCGTTTATCACACACACCTGCATTAAAGAATGATACGTTACTAGCTATTTTATATGAAGCTCGTTCAGTGGGTTTGATAGGCGCAGTTGAATCAAGCGAATCAAGTGGATATGCTGTAAGTGTTTTATCTATATTATTATACATAGAATAACAATTAGTACAAGAAGTTTATTAGTATTTTCTTTCTCCTTTTATTTTTTGCATCACCGTTCCCTGAATTTTTGATATACAAGAATATAAATAATAAAATTTATTTTCTTACCAGCCAATACAAGGAAAATATGATATTCCTCAAGAACAGCAATTTGAGTAACATCATCAACAGTTAAAACTCGACGTATATTGTTCGTGTCACCTTCAACACCCATCCAGACTCCTAAATCAGTTCCAATAGCAATCATCCTGACACCACGAGCACCCACTATTATAATTTATTTTGTTTCCATAAAATAAATTAGTTTTTCCCCTTTGATAAAAATAGATGACTCTATGCGGAGGAAATATATATATATATATATATATATATTTGCTTTTTTGTTCACTTACCAAATGCTGTGCTACATGAAATTTTACCATGATTTGCAGGTCCACTTGTTAATGCAAAAGTTGTATCACTTAATGATCGAACTTCAAATACTTTAAGTTCTGGATGAGCTTCTTCTAAAGCTACTTTGGCTTCAACGATCTTTTGTTTCCATTCCATACGTTGTTGTGCGCTTGCAGCATTAAAATAATATTCACCACCAAATCGACCCAAATGTTGTAAAATAATCACAGAAGAAGAAGATGCAGGTGGTGTTAATGGTTGAGCTACCATTGGAGATTGAGGTGATAATTTAGGACTTGTAGCTGGACTCAATGGTGATGATGGCTTCATTGAGATTCCAGTAGAATTAAATGTACTACTATTTTGTGTACGTTGCTGAGTACCTAAAGAAAATCCTTCCGTACCATCCCTGACATGTAACAGTTCCAAAGGAATCGGTCGCTTCCAAACCAAATATTGCTTCTCTCCCTTAGGCTTGGTGATAAGCAAATAATGATCGAATATAAATACATGGTGTTCGATTGTATCTAGATGAGATCGTCGTGTCAATGTGCCTTCGAATAATAATTGACGCCCACGTTCACGTAATCGTAAGTCAATAAATTTTTCTCCCGTCTTGAATTTGAGGCCATCGTTAATTTCATAAAGTCGCACTGTCATACGTTTTTGTGCGGCTAAACCGTCAACGCGTCTACTAATTTCACGTACTTCTTCAATGCAGCGTGTCAAGTCATCTTTATCTGGATGATCATCCTCGGTTCGTTTCAAGATTTGATCAATCAATAAAGGATATCGTTGCAACCGTGTCACAGGTGATACGATGAAATGTCGGAAAGCTAATTTCCGACATTCAGCCATCTTTTCTTTTTCTCGCAAAAAGTTTTGGAATAATATATTGTTGCTAGCTTCTTGTCTATACAAATATTCAGCAAGTGCTACATGTGGACCATATTCAGAATAAGCATCAGAAAAGCGATGAAGGTGACGTAAAAAGATATTGCCCACTTGATCCACAAATCCACCAGCGGATCTAGCTTGACAGGCACTTTGGTGATCTCGTAAATCTCGATATAAATCTTTGTGTATCGATAAAATTTCTGAATAGTTGTTAAATATAGCATCACAAAATATATCACGTCTCTCTTCATCGATACATTGGGCTGCGCGTAAAGATTTTGCAAATACCTATTAAAAGTTATATGTTGGTTTATTCCAGAAAAAAAGAAAAAGGGGGAACCTTCAGATTAAGGGGGAAAAAAATACGTACTTCATCCAACAAGTTCAAATCACGAACATAATCTTCTTCAGTATAAATGAGTTCATGAATGGCTTCTTGTCTTTTGATTTCCTGATCAGGTGTACTTTGAATAATTTCTCGTGTCACCGTCGCTTGCCAAGCCCGAGATAATGTCTAGAATGATTTTGACAATTTAAACCCAATAGTATCCGAGTTTCCGAAAACCAATGGCCAAAAAGAAAAAAAAAAGGACCCCACACCCAAGAAAAAAAAAACCAATTTATTTAATACTTACTGTGTCATGTGATGATGCAACGGATGATGATGCAAGAGACATATTTCTTCTTATACTTGACTAAAAAAGAAAAAAGAAGGAGCAAAAAACCAATATGGTAAAAGTATCAGTTATCGGTTGTCACACACACACACATACAAAAAAAAACAATTGTTTTTCCTAATTTTACCTCAGATAACAAATTTGAATTTTTTGGTGGACGTCGATTTGGACAAACAGATGAATAACAACCGCCTTGGCCAGGTTCACAAAATGGTGAATAACATAATGATACAAGTGTATAAACACCTTTAGCATACCCTTCATTCAATGTACTGTCAATAATAGTATAAATTTCACGTGGAGAATCATACAAGGTATTTTTGCGCAGCGATTTTTCCGAGTATTCAATAGGATGAACAAGGGGTGGAGTACAATGCATTAGAGCCCGTGCTACTTTACGACATAAAACGGGTCGGGAATCTGCAGGTAATAATTCGCGTACAATTTTCTAAAAAGAAACCAATTAAACAAGTTAACTATTATCCTAAAATATGCATTTCTCTCCCTTTTCTTTCTTGAACCCTATCCATTCACTCAATAAAATAGATATCTCATTTATTAGTTTCCACCCCCCCTCTTCCTACCCCAACAAAAGCTTACCACTGCTTCTTCACCTGTAAAACTTAAAGGATATTCATCTGTTGAAAAAATACGTCGAGTACTATTTAATTGTATAACTCGAGTAACAAATCGATTTGCCAATTCGGATAGTATAGCTGGACTTGATACAGGATTATCTGAACTAACGAGTTGAACAACACTATTATTATTGGATGATGATGATGGTGATGATGTACGACTTGTTCTTCGAGATGATGATGATGATGATGATGAAGTGGTATTACTAATTCCAATGGGAGTAATCATTTTCCCTTTTTTACTTGTTGTTCGTGTTGGATTTTCAGCAAAGCGTATCCGGGAATTATCACGACCTAATGAAGTTGTACGTGTTGTAAACAGTATTGCATTATCTACAGCAACTTTGGTCAGTTTTTGTGCAACAGTAGGTTCAGCTGTTTCATCTGAATAATCATCATCATCTTCATCACTGAAAAGATCATCATTTGGACTGGGTGGCGAAGGTGGTAATCCTCTTTGTTCTTGTTGACGCGGTGTTACTCTAGTGGATGATGATGGTGATAATTGTGATACAAGGGTCTCTGGGACACGTGGAAATAGTGAAGGTGAAGTTGGAGGTGAAAATGAGTTACTGTCATCGTCGTCGTCTTCGTCTTGATAGTCTTCTCGGTTATTATTATTGCCATAATAATCAGCCATATAAAATTCAGTGTGTCGTTTATTAATCGTTTGTAAAGATGACCGTTGTTGTTCATTATGTCGGTTCAATGAATTTACACCATTACTATAACGATACGCATTGCTTTGTTCTTGTTGATATCCCCTTTCTTCCTCTACTACTGGAAGTTTTTGTCCCTTAAAAAAAAGAAGAAATAAACAATGTCAACTTTTTATTTTAAAAACGTCAAAAAAAAAAAAAAAGACCTTACAATAAGAGATTGTCTCGAGTCTGATTCAAGTTGATGTAATAATGAGTCAAGTAAGTCGAAACTTTGTGTTTCTGTAGTAGTATTATTAATAGTCGGAGGTGAAGTAGTATTATTATTATTATTATATGTACCACTTGATGTCATTATTGTTATTATTAATAATTATATATATATATATATATATATATATTATGCCTAGTTAAATAGTATAAAAAATATGTTATTTTTTTTAAAAGAACAAAAAGAAAAAGAAAGGAAAAGGATAAAGAAGTGTGAATATGTTGTGTATAAATATTATATAAATATATTTTTGTGTTGGTTATGTCCTACATAGAGAGAATATATACAATTAAAAAAAAGCCAACGAACAAAGAGAGTTTATATGGCTAGTGTAACATTGTGACGCGAACGCCACACATTATCCTTTTTTTTCTTAAGCCCAGAGTTGTACAAAGTTGTGTTTTATACTCCTTTTTTTGTATTAGAACAATTATATATATATCTCGTTGTAGAACCATATAATATATATATATATTATTTAGGGTAAGACTATATATCATTAAAAAGATAACTTAAAGAAAAGAGAGAAAAAAAGAAGGGGGGGTTAGTAGAGGAAGAAGATTGATGATAGAGAGGGGGGCTAGACTTATGAATTAAAATAGATCTCTTCACGTTTTTTATTTCTATAGGTATTATTAAGAATTTTTTTTTTTTTTTACTTCAGTTAGATAACTTTAAAAGAACTACTTGTTATATTGTTGTTTTGGGCTTAGTTACTTTATATTTCATAAGATACGTATTATTACTAGGAAAAAGTATCATTTCAAATGTTTAGTTGTTGTTAGTTATATTATATAATATATATTTTTTTGCTTTTTTGTTTCTTTAATAATAAAATTAGGCTTAGTGTATAAAAATATTTAGATCGGATGACTCCATCAACTTAATAGCTCATAATTCTTATCGTGCAGCACAACATAAAACTTTACTTAAAAGAAACAAGTGGATTTCCTTTCTAGTCATCTGCTGCCAGATCTTACCCTTTTTGTTGCAGCACAACCAAGATCTCTTTTAATCAGTCATTATTTCCCCACATGATGACATTTATATTTCTTTCACAAAAATAATATTATATATATATTAGATATCAAAAACACAATATGTTTAAATGTGTATATTAAAACAAAAAAAAAAGCCAAAAAAAAATAAAGTCGACTTTTTTTTTTATTATTTTTATTATTTGCAGGTGGGGCGGTTTTGATTTGTCTTTTTTTTTTTTTAAAAAAAAAAAAAAAAAAAACAAATCATTTTAAGCTAATTATTTTTTTGTGAAAAAAATAATAATAATAATCTTTTTAATCCCAAGAGGAACCACCAGCATTGTTGTTAGCAGTGGGAGTAGCATCAGCCCAGCTTGTCGAACCACCAACTACACCATCATCGGCCCAGTCAGTAGTAGCTGGAGCATTCCATTCAGTTGCAGCGGGAGCAATACCAGCAGCACCTTCAGCAGCAGCACCTTCTAAAGCCCAATCAGATTCAGCAGCAGCAGCACCCCATTCACCTGCGGTTTCACCTTCCTTGCCTTCGAGACCTGCAGCAGCAGCAGCAGCAGCAGCTTCCTTTTCAGCTTCTTCGGGATCACGATAGAAGAACATATCGACCATGACATCCCATGGAGTTTCATAATCCAAAGTACCACGCAAACGTAAGACGGCACGAGCCAACAACCAATAAGCTAAACCAATAGCATGTTTACCCTTGTTGTTGGTGGGGATAGCAACATCAACATATTGCAAAGGTGAATCAGTATCAGTGAAAGCAATGACAGGAATGTTGACATAAGAAGCTTCCTTGATAGCTTGGAAGTCAGCGCGAGGATCCGTAGTAATAATCAAACGAGGTTCACGGAAAGAACGCGTAATGTAATTGGTAAAAGTACCAGGAGTGAAACGACCCACAACAGCTTCAGCACCAATGTATTTGGCAAACTTCAAAGCAGCACGATGACCATAAGGTCTAGCGGAAATAACACAAATGTCTTGTGGATTTTCAATAGTCGAAAGGACACGAGCAGCAAAGATAAGTTTTTCCCAAGTTTTGCCAATGTTAATGATGTTGACACCTTAAAATATATATATAAATATATATAAAAGAAATTATACATGTAAGTTTCACTTATTTTATACATGATCTATTCTATTCTATTCATATATAGGACACTCAAAGAGATAAAACACACGCATTGTTTTTTTCCACCTTCTTTCGTGATATATAACAATACAGGTTATGAGAAAAAAATATTATTTACCATCAGCACGAGTCTTATAAACATAAGGCTTCATACGTTCAGTGACATTCTTGGTACCAAGATGACATTGAGCAGCAAGGAGCATTTGCAAATCTTGCTCAGTAGGGTTCAATACTATATACAATCATTGAAATCCATGGAGAACCTCATTTTCAATTAATAAAAACTGACCTTAAATATGAATCCCTTCATTAGGGGGGGAGAGGAGTGGCGGAGAAGAAGGGTCAATGAAAAAAAAAATAAGATTGACTTACCAGCTGGAAGACGAGACATGATAAAAATAATAAGTTGCTAATAATTTTTCAATGGAGCGGCTATCGATAGATTCTGTCAAAATTAGGGTGCAGAATGTGGTTGTTGAAGGGCCAATGTCCGTTGAAAAAGAAAAAGAGAAGGAACCAAAACTTTTTGCGCGCTTTTTTTTCATTGATATACAAAGTGGAAGATTAAAAAAAAATTCCAAGCCTCCGACAAAAAAAATTTTTCAGTTCCAGTCTCTTATGCAGCTTATAATTTGTGTTACTGGAGGTCCAAGCTAAGTAGATGAGAAAAGAGAACAATAAGCCGTTTGATATATAAAATATTAGATGCTAATAATAATCATTCGTTGCTCCATCTAAATTGTAATGAAAATTTTATAATGAATTCTAATAAAGTTCGCTCAACTTAAATATATCTGTTTACTATAGTTATTTCTTCATATGAGTAGACTACATAAATTTAATTCCTCTTTAAGTTTCATTAATGACTTGTTATTTTTTATTTTGATGCTAATAAAGATCATTCATATATAGTATTTAATTTTTTTTTCTTGACAACAGTCTTTCAATATTATTTCTATTGTTGTCCAAAAATAATCGTTTATTACCAAATTGCATCCTGTTTGTCAGTATGAAAAATTCATCCACAAATGGACGTATTGTAAAAGCCACATCGGCTATAAAATTATAAAAAAAATTGCCAACTCCAAGAATGTTTCAGATAACCATGCATGTTATATGGAAAAAAGCTTACTGCTTCCCAGATAAAAAAAAATCAATATAACGATTTGAACCTTTGACTTCAATAATTTTGTTTCAACATGAAAAATATGGCCTTTGTATCTCGAAAGGGTAAAGAAAAAGCAAAAGCAAAATTTCATAGAAAAAAAAAAGACCAACACTTATTATCAATACAATTTTGTTGCCTAGCAACATATTAATAATAATATGCAGTAGTGTCACGTGTTGTCAATAACATCAAAAGACCACTTCGTAATAGTGCTAATAAATACGTCTTTCCCTTTTTTCTTTTTTGATAAATTCTAAAGATATTCTATTTATCTATTAACTATTTTCTCAAAAAAAAACGAAGCAAAACTAAAACCCACAATTTGTGTACTCCGTAATAATGACCCAGATGGTCCGATTAAGTGCAGAACATATGAGCTCTTTACCTACTTAGAAAAATAACTCGAATCGTCGGACCTTACCATTGGATATACTATTTACCTGTGTATGTCTTCGAAATGACTGATGAAAGAAAAGAAGGAAACTTTCGAATCACGCGAGGGGATTTACAATTTTATCTAAATTGCTCTGGATTGAGAGATTCTAAATTTTTTTATATCAATAAGTAAATGACAAAAGAGAAAACAGATATATAATATAATGTTTTTGTTTATAGAATATTTTTTTTATTAAAAAGTATAGCGATGTATATATACAAGAAATATAATAACAATTGTTTTTTTTTGTGGGTACATATGTTGTGCTTTGTTTTAAAATGATGGGTTAATGATAAAATAAAAGATTTAGGTCATGATAATAAAAAAAAAATATACATATGGTAAAAATAAATGGATTGTTTATGCGAGTAATTGTAACCATTCACTTTCAGCCATATTAAGATTTTCCTTGCCATATTTATCTGCTGCTTTTTTGGCATATTGCTTGAATTCTTCTGGTACAGATGTCTTGGTTTCTGTAATCAATGTATGGCACGTTCTCAAAACCTAATTTGTTATTATGTTATAAATATATATCTTATCATTCATACATACGTAGATACCCTGAAAAAATCCTTTCTTTTTCTTACTTTTTCAACCATATCTTCATCATCTTGATCATCTTCAGTATATTTAGCAAGTGTATCACATAAATCCTTTAAACCACCCTGTTCCAATAACTTGGTACCAAATTGTTTGTTTTCAATAAGCAAACTATTGAAAAGGAAAACAGTTTTACGTAAAATAGTAGGTTCAGTAGTAGGCTTAACAATAGCAAACAAAGCATCGAATCCACCTTTTTGTTCAAATAATTCTTGTGCTTTAGAAGAATGCTTAAGTAATCCAGAAACAGCATAAATAACAGTTGCTTTGACTTGTTTACTTTGTTCATTTTTTAATAATTCAACTAATTTCTCGAGACCTTCATTGGCAAGAAACTATAAATACAGACACATATTCGTTTTTAGTCTATCTTATTAACTTAACCATTACCGATTATTGAAGATTTAAAGTATTTACTAATACGTACAGCTTCTTGTGCTTTAGGATTATTTTGCATTGCGGTACCACAAACCCATGCGACACCTTTACGGATTTCAGGTTCTTCAGCATTCAATTGTGACAAAAGGGGTGGCCATAATTTCATGTTTTCAATATCTATATGTATACACATATACATGGTTAGTCATTTATCAACCTCTTTTATTCATAACAATTCCCGAGCATGAAAGAACAAAGAAAAAGAAACTTACTGTTCGCATTATCAATGCCTTCGATAAGCTATATAAATATATTAAAGAAAAAAAGAAGCAATATATTAAAAAAAATATAATTGTTTTATAACCATGATATCATTCCACCAACGTCTTGCATATATTTACCAATTCCAAGTTGTCAAGTGCGATCTCTTTATTTTCAAGAGTATCCTTTGGATCCACAATGCATTCAACAGCCTCTGTAAAAAAGAATTAATATCTTTTTTTTTTCTATTTGTAGTTATATGTCTAATTGATCGATTGTTATAATTATTGTTTATTTTCTTTTTACCTTTCATACGTGTAGCATCGTCTTTACCGAGAATGGCTTCAATCATTGCTGGATCAAACTTTGAAGGATCAGCTTTTAATTCACCTTTTCGAATAGCTTCAGCTTGTTTTTTAAGTGCTTCTTGATCACTGTTATTGACCGCCCATTGAAGAAGTTTTTCCATGATGAATGTTTTTATCTTTTTTTTTTTTTTCAAGAACAAGAAAAGAGAAAGAGAAAGTTGTGGAATATTGAAGAAAATATACTACGCGATTTGATGTATTTATTTTTCCTGGTACGACATGCAAAAAAAAAAAAAGTGCAAGTCCGCTTTGTTACTTGGTTACAAGAAAAAAAGATGTCAAATCAATTTGTTTGTAACCATGGGTTTTTGAGAAATAAAATTGGTATTAATACTATATTATAACACCTGGTTAATGTATGATTATATAATACAGGAAAAGGGTTTATTTAGATATGAATATATAAAGCTTATGAGTTATTAAGATATACATAATTATTAATAGGATAAGCGTATATATAAAATGGAAAGTGAAGGAATTAAATAGAAATCTTGTTTTTTTCTTTTTGCAGAGATTATACAGCAAAAGTCACAATGAAAGTATTACTAATCTTCCAGCAATTTATATATTTATCAAAATGATTGGTATGTGTACCATAACAATATTTTGCTTCTGCTGCGGAATCAGGACATTAAATCAATCATAACAATTTTGACTAATTCAAAATGGCACCAAGTACAGTAGTAGATATTTACATATATTTAAATACACAGGAATATATTTGTATATCATCAGTGCTTTAATAATTAAATAGTATGTATTTTTTTTTGTTTTTTTTTTGCTTCTAATAGCAAGATTTGTACTTGATATTATCAATACTAGAAGAAGAAAAAAGGAGTGATAATGACTTTTGTTAGTCCAATATTCAACGAAAACGTATTATTGTCACGACGGAGTAAAGTGAAAAAAGAACAATGTCATGATTATATTTTTGGCAAGAAAAACAATGAATGAATGAAAGAAAGGGATAGAGAGAGAAAATAAGTCAATTCTAGTATTTTTTCGAATGACATATTACTTTTATTTACACAGCATTCCCAGTCGTTAAATACCAAATTATATAAAAAGAGAGAAACATAAAGTTCGTTTATTTAATTGTTTTCGTTTATTTTATTTTTCTTTTTTATTCTTCTTCATTCTTCTTCATCAATATACTATATCTTGTATATAAAATAAAAAGAATGACGACAGTATATTTATTATCAGCAGCATTTGCTTTTACTCTTGCTACAACAATAACAAGCGCTGCTTTACCAATTGCTTTATTTGATGTCGAACCAGCAGCAAGTCCTTTAATTCACCCAGACCCTCAATTAATAGTATGGAAAAGTGAATAACAAAAAATAAATAAAAAAGAGACACATCAAACGACTAGGCATCCCCCCCCAAAAAAAATACTTTTGATAAAGAAAAAAGTATATATCGTTTTTGTAGAAATAGCAATCAGATATACTTTTCGAAAGCCTTTATCAAGCATTCATTTGCTACCCATTGTTCTCTCATATCACTATAGTCACTCCTTTTTTTTTTCTTGTTTTATTTTGCATTACGTATACCTCTTTTGTTTATCATTCTTATTACTATCATATTATTACAAGTTTATACAATTTAATTATAATAGATAATTCTTTTGTGCATTTATATATAATGCATTACGTATCTCTTTTTTTTTTTCCTTTTGAAAAAGAAAATCCAACATTTATATGAATATTTTTTTAACTTAATTCAAAGCCAGTGTTTGAATGAATGGCATATCTAAGTTTTTCTCTTAACAAAGATTTCTTACTATATGCTGTTATAGACACCCCACCCAACCAATTCATATTATTAGTTGATATACTTTATACACTTTTCTTATTGATAATATTTACCTGGGAGCTTTAAAAGATTAAAGCTAAAAGTAAAATAAAAAAATAAAAAAACGACGCTTAATTAAATATGTTCTTATATTTATCATTTCCAACTAGTCTATCCCTCCTTACAGAAAAATAAAATAAAATAAAAAAAAGAGTTTACGTACCATGTCGAACTTGAAGGTAATCGACCTTTCGCGCCTCCAGTATTCCCAACTTTAAATAAAGTTTTGACTAAGCCTAGTCCATCCAAATTCCCTTGTTGATTTGCCTCTGGATCAACACTGACCATACGAATAGTAAAAGGTGGTTGTAAATAATCAAATCCGCCCAAAGGAGGCTATTAAAAAAACATATAATTTATATCAAATTGATTTTCATGCAAAATAAAATACGTAAAATAAAATAAAGTACATAATTTTTTTTTGTTATACCTTTGGACAACTAGTAACGAACTTGAGAAAAGCGCGTTTTTCATCGGAAGAAAATTCATCTACAATTTGCCATAATGTTCGGATGATAGGATGATGATCAAAATATCCATTTTGATAAACAGTATGTTGTCGCAAGTCAGTGACATCTAGTAAAAATTTCAAATGTGATTAATTATTATTATTTGTTTTCTCAAAATAGTATACATGATAAAGAGAATAATAATATGTACCAAAATCTGTATCCTCACCAGAAATGACTCTAATATATAATAATAGTGATTTATTATCACAAAAAAGGGGAAAAAATGTCAACTAAGCCAAAACAAAAAAATAAAATAAAAAGAATGTTTATACCTTTGTAATTCAGGAGGAGAGAAAACTTTAATCCAATTCTCAGATATGACAGTACGAAAACCTCGAATAAATGCTCGAGTTTGTTCTCGAGTTTGTTGATTCAACTTGTAGTCAGCCATCCGATATATATATTCAATACGATTCTCATTGGTGACAGCAATACTTCCTCCTCTCTATTATATGTATACAAGTTGAATAAGTCAACAATTTAGAAATAAAAGTTTTTTTTCTGGTATGTAGAAATAAAAACTTACATATTTGAGTTCATGTGATGTTACTGTACCAAAGGCCTCTTCATCAGTAGTAAAATACAAACCAAGATCCTCCACACAACCTATAGAAAAAATAACATTAATTTCCCATATATATATGTTCATGCTTAGAAAATAAAGGCTTGTATATATAAGCTGGTTCGTCATATAAGCGTGTTCTTTTATTATTATTATTTACCGTCATAACGTTTTAAAAATATCAAGTTTCGCCAAACATCTTCATCCATTTCACGCAATTCCTCCAAGAAGACATTTCTACCAAGAAGTTTAGCAAGAAAGAAACTTGCAAATTGAACATCTAATAATATTCCTTCATAAACCGCTTTTCCGATAACCTGGTTTGTTTAAAATTAGTGAAAAAAAAACAATTATATATATATAGAGGTATTAGTGTTAGTAAAACTCATATTATATATCATATATCGTTTTTTTATTACCTTTCCAATAAATTCAAATAATTCAATATGGCGTGGTCCTTGAATGTAAGAAGTAGATGCTGGATAACACATATTATTTGTTGAAGTAGCAGAGAATAATCCAACAGATGGTTTAAATACTTCTTCTACCAACAAAGAAACAAAGTCTAATAAAAAGATAATAATTATATATTAGACAACTAACACACTTTTATGAATTTATAATCTTTATCCACTAATCTCTAACCATACCTTTAAATGGACCACCTTGATCAATACCAGCTTCCTCCATACCTATGGCAAAGAAAAAAATAATAGATATTATGTGAAAGACAAAGTTAAATTATTGTTTGTCTCATAATAACCAAAATAATAATCCAAAGAACAAGTGTGAAAAAGAAAGAGAAGGCCAGGGGGGGAGGAGTAAGAGCCGGAAAGATAGAACAAAAACAATCCATTTTTACCTAACTCATTTATAAATTTAACTCGAATGTTTCCTTTCCAACCGCTTGGAGGTAAACCCCCTAATCCACGATACCCATCTTCAAGTACATTTTGACGACGTACTCTTAATGCTCGTGAACTTGCTGTCATTAAATTGGCTTGATCCAAAGCAACCCAATCACGAAATACAGTAAGACGGGTATTGAATGGAACAGTATGTGGCATCAACTGTAATATTCTCAATGGTACCGGATCGCCTTGACGTAAACGATCCAAAAACGGTTGGACAGCTGGCTGTTTGGATGGATTAAATAAAGCTAATAGTGCTGACTTTGTCATGGATGGATCAGAGACAAGAAGCCAATGATCTTTTGGACAGTAAGGATGGCGTACATCTAAATCATAGATTTGAAGCAACAATCTATGAGCTGCGCGAAAAGATTTCACAGAGGCTGGTAAAGATGCAAGTGCCACAGTAGTTGTTGAAACTGATATATTATCTTTAGATTGCTCCTGTTGCTGTTGTTGTTGTTGAAGCAAAGCAAAATAAAATGTGTTTAAAAAACCACCAAGTTTAATGAGATCTTGTACAGAAAAGGGATGCTCATTTTCGAAAATATCGGTATCATCCAGTGTTCTATATAATATCAGTATATTATACGTATTGGGTAAGAAATTTATGCATAGAAATTAATTCTTTTCTTCACTTACAAAAAGACCAGTGAACATGCTTCACAAAATACTTTTAATATCTTGATCAATGGCTCTTTTTCAAGATCTTCATCATTTTGTTGTCGTCGTGCTGCATCCAAATAGATTGACATTTGCCCTCTTGGTCCAAACGTGTTCATCAATCGCCAAAGTTGTGGCATAAGTCTCGGTGTAAAGGCAATGCGATTAATTATTTCCTTACGCTGGGTAGCGAGCAATGAGGATAAGGTCAAATACATTGAAAATATAGCCTCAATATCCATCGAGAACTCAGCTAATTGAGAATGTTGTTTACCGTCGACAATAGTAATATGATCTTCCTGTTTTTTCTTTTTAAACAATAATCGTGATTTAATCCCATCCGTACCCTTTGCTGTCGTGGTTGCCTTTGATAATGATGTAGCATGTCCGTTTCCATTATCAAAGTCCAAAATATCACTAAAAATCTGGTCCATAAACGTTCGCGACCATAAATACTCAATTTGTGAATGTAGAACCTTTTCAAAAACGAGTGTATCTATTGAGTTCCCCCAAGTTGATGATGACCATTTAAAAAGTGGATGGTAATTTGTATAAGGTTGTATCTGTCGTTCCGAAAAATAAGTTTGTGCGGCCTCGATTAAAATGTTTGTCATTGTAACAATCATGGATGTATCTTGCTGCTGTAACTGTTGAGCCATATAAATTAGGTTACCAAGAAGAAAAATACATCCATTTCCACTTAACATGATTTCAATCATTGTTCGATCTACATATCGTCTTTTGCTGTTATTTGTAGTAGTAATTTCTGCATAAATATCAGCAATACCGACAAGTTTCATCAGATGACTGGACATCATGGAGTTAATCATGGAAGGTAAAAGTGGCACTGAAAGAATATTAGTACAAATAAATTGTATCGCTTGTTGTTGTCGTCGTTCATTATTATTATTATTGTTGTTGTTGCCATTAGAGCTGCTGAAAAATTCGATTGGAAATAAACATAATCGAGTAATTGTTGTTAACCATAATTGCATGGCACGGATCATTTTTCCATCATCAGACGAAAAGACGCCAGCAGAGTACTTATTGCTCTTGTGTTCTAATTTTAAAATACGTTGAACACGAACTATGGTTGGATCGCGTATATTAAATTTCAATAAACATTCATCAAAAACTGTTTGCGCCGCCATTGTTAATATGCTGACAGGGTCTGATAATAAATGCTGTTTGTCATCTAAAAATCGATTGGTTTGTTGATACACTTTTGGATTCAAGAATTGAAGCAATGTATTAAGTTCTGTTCCAGTAAGGTACATTTCTTGTTGATGATGAGTATTCATAGATGATTCACATACGACATCCAAACATTGATTTAAAATTGTGCATAAATACTTTAAAGCTTTGTCACTGTATCGTGAATCCACCAATAATGCAAAATAAGTGAGCTGTTGGTGTTTTTTGTCGCCGTTGTCATTGTCGATGATAGTGATAAACTTTTTGGTCAAGCATTTACACATATCGGTTAGTCTTTTTCTATTATTTTTCAGAGGGTGCTGTCTACAAAGTAAACAATATATACCAGCAACTCGAAAACAGTCAACAAGTGTTTGCGTATGTAAGAGTAATTCGTCCCATGTTTTCCAACATTCCTTAGTTGCTTGTCGTATTCGAATTTGTCGCTGCCACCATCGTTGTAATATACGTGCTGCATTTTCTTGTTTAACAAGACGTTCTTTTTCTAATCTTTCGGTTTCTCGTTTCTGACGTTGAGCTTTGGTACGTTCAATGAATGCCTTTTTCTCCTTGTCATTGGGAGTGAACATTAGTGTATATTAATGAATAATGAGGGGGTGGGAACAGAGAGTTTTCTTTTTATTACTCAGGCACGTTTTTGGAATGCAAAAACAAGCTCCGAATTTCGCATAACATTTAAATCATTACAAAAGATCTACATCACACAATCCCTAAAGTTATAAATGAAATAACCTATTTATTATTATTATCATTATTATCCACTTGAATGATATTTATAATTATTCATTTTTCCTCTTGTTAAGAATATGCTTGAAAGAAGACCAACCAAAGGCAGTGAAAACACCAACTGCATGACCCAAATATGTTGAAATAACACATGAGATAGGCCAAGCCTAATTAATTACAATTGAAATCATAATGTTAACATCTAAAATATAAATGTCTTCAGTCTTTTTTTTTTGTTATTATGTTTACCTGCCAATCTCTCTCCCAATCTAATGGAAGGACAATTGCCCCGATCCAAGCACCAGATAAAGTACAAATAGCTTGTGAATATGCAAATATTTCAGGTCCTGTACTTGGGCTAATATATTTGTTGTTTGTTAATTAATATAAAACTCTTCTCCTTTCTAACCCCAGCTTGTAAAAAAAAAAAAAAACAAAGACATCATATCTCTCTCTCTAATATAGATATATATATATATATATAATACCTATGTTGTAAAAAGCATTTTATCCAAATATTTGTATCTGTTGGTGAAAGTGAAATAAATGTTGGAAATAATGCTAAAACAGCTAAATAGGCCGCAAAAGCTAATGTATGATTGAATTTTCTATTTGTTATTGTAGATTTTGTTTTATGTATCTTATTAGTAAATGATATTATTTACCAAATTTAAATAGAATAGCAAGAAATCTTACTCAACGAGAGAAGCACCAAATAATACAATAAACCCGTGAAGAATAACAGTACCTAGTGCTGTTACAAGTAATGCATTTCCAATTGAGATCTATAAAAAAATACCCAATACCTTATTTAGATATATTTTTATTCATATATAACATTATGTTTGTTGATTCATACCACTGTGGTTTTGAAACTACATCGTTTTACAACGGATAACATGAAGATCAAGATGATAATGTGACCTGCTAATATTAAAGGTACTGCTGTTGTTAAGGTTTCTAATGGATCTCGTAAAAGTCGCGTTTTTGGCATATAAAATGTGGCAACATAATTTAAGACAATGCTAAGAATGCCAGCAAATAGCTGAGGCAACGCTGGTAACATTTTTTTTTTGAAGTTGTGGACCCACAGAGTTTATAGAGAAAGTAAATGCAGAGTCCAGCAAAAAAAAAAAAAAAAGCGGAGCGCTTTTTTTGGTGCTCTATTTCAAAAAAAAAACATATACATTTCAGGAATTTATTTGATTTATCACAATGATCATAAAATACTTATAAGTTTTATTATAAAACCTTTTTGTTATTATTCTTTTGTTTTTATATATTTATAATATTATACAATTATTATACATGAAAGGGAAGAAAGAGGAAGATAGATAGAGAAAGAGAAGGAAAAAAAGGGGGTGGATATACAAATTTCAGCATCATTATAGTTTCTCTATATGTATTATCGAAAACAGCACATAGTGCCATATAATAGGCTATAATACAAGGAAGTTAATATACAAAAAAAAATGAAGGAGTGTTACCATAACAATAAACGATATAGCTATACATTATCATTTAAAAAACTCCCAAAATTTTTTTCTGAAAATTCGGGTGAAGTTAAAGCCATTGTGGTGCCATAAACAGCTCCTTTCCGAAGAAATGGTGTAGGAGATGATGGTGAAGATCGTGCATTTACATTATTACAAGTCTTGTTTCTTTGATGCCGTAAGAGTGAATCCATACGTGTAAAACAGCATCCACACAATTTACATTTATTCATCTTGTAGATTTTATGAACTGAATTCATATGTCTTGCTTTATCTCGAGATCTTGAAAACGTTTTATTACAAGTCGGACATGCTTTATCCGATTCCAATGTCATAGATGATAATGATAATGATGATGCACTACTGATGGTACTACTGTTACTGCTACTAATGGTACTACTGTCACTGCTACTAGTGGTACTACTTTCATAATATTGATGGTGGCGGAGGTGATCGAGAGTACATTTAAGCCGTTGCTCTTGAAAATACTGATGACAAGTGGATGCCGGTGCACTGCGATGTCGTTGTGGAATCATATATTGCTCTACCCCCAGAAAATCCGGAATTTCATGATTTTTTTTCCCTTTCTCTTCTTCATGACTACTATCAGATGATTCAAATGCTCCGAGTGGTAGTAACCCATTACTATTACTGTTGCTATTTCTGTTGAGATCATTTATTCTTGGTAACTTATGATCACCTGTACAGAAAAACTCTTGTAAATCCTCAAAACTTGGAGACCTTTTTGATGTTGATGAATCATTATTTGTTATTGCCGTTACTGTCATGATAGTTGATGATCTTTTTTCCTCTCTCTCCTTTTCCCTATTATCCTTCATTATCCCCATTTTTGCATCTCTAATGTCGTTGTGATTATATTCCTGATCGGTTTTGTCGTTACTATTATTATTATTACTATTCGTCATAATATAATTTTTTGGTGAAGAATCTATAAGTGGTTTATCAATGGTAGGAGTAGTAGGTAAAGGTTTTTTTAATGTAGTAGAAGGAATAAATGACATTTTTGTATGGTGTTCACTGTACATTTTTTACAATTTTCTTTGAAGAAATAAAAACAAAAAAAAAAAAAATAGAAAACGGGTATAAGAAAAATATTTTACAAAAAAACCATAAATAACTGTGCCAATTAAAATATTGTTTTGTTGGCACTTATATACTTTTTTATTATTTCAGTTAACTCATCATGGGAAACTGTTGCTGCTTTTTGTATACTAAGCCTTGTACACCTATAAATAGTTTCGGTTTTTTTTAAGTACTTTACTCTTTCTAGGTATGCTCTGTGAACCTTTGTGTCACTCATTTCAAATTTGGAAGATTAGAAAAAAGAACTTCGCGCCGCTGTACAAAAAGCATGCCAAAAAATAGTTACACAGGCTTCATTATGTGGCGCGTCCAAAGATTTATAGCGCCGCGTTCCATTGTGGATAGGTCCACAGCTGTGGTACTGTACACAAATAAAATTATTCCGACTGTAAAAAGGCTAATTATGCCCCATGTTGGCTGATAGGGAAGACTTTATCCTTTTCTTTTTATTATTAATTTACCCATGTATTTTTTTTAATGTGCGTGTGTATTATATGTGCCCATCATGCAATGTGATTTTCTGGGATTGTATATAATATAATGTTTTTTCTCTGTAATCAACTATCTTTTTTTTTCTAATCATTTCGAATACATGTACTGTAAAGTAAAGAAAACTAGATAATACAAGAAATAAAAAGTAAACAGGTTGTTGTTGTTTTGATATAAATTAAAATTTTCATTACGACCTGCATGTCTCTCTGAACAAATCATAATACTTTAATGAATCACGAACTATTTTATCAAGAATGATTTGTTTGTGGGCGTTAATTATTTAAAATAAAAAGAAAAACAATGAATCATGAACTTTTTATATGTTATCTCACAAAAGATTTTAGAGATACGTAATCATATATTATGTTTTTGGTAAAATCTGAGGATAACGTACAAAGAAAGAAGCCCCCCATCAAACTAAGACTAATACTTTATTTTCTTGCTTTATTTTACATGCTAAAAAGTTCATGTTACGATTTGTTGAGTTCTTATATTAACTGTAATCTTATGTTTTGCACTCAATTATTTTTCAACTTTGCGAAAATTCTTGTATGTTAGTACTACAACTAAGCACAAACATAGAATTGTCTACCTAATACAAAAAAAGAAAAATAGTCTCGTTACCCCCGTAAATTGTGAAAAAAAACGTAACATGTTTATTTTAAGGGGATGAGAAAGAGTAAATAAAATTATATGCAGATGAAGTCATGAGTTCTTATACTATTAATATTGGGAACTTTCGGAAGCTGATCAGTCTATCAACCACATGATCCATACAATAAAGCAATCGAAATATCGGCGATCTTAAATATCCTTTCTACTTGAACAAGTTTCAATGTTGTTTTTTTCGGTTTCAAATTTTGTAATTAATAAAGATTTAATAAATGTATTAATAACGAATAGTAGTGATAATGTTAATAGCTTCAAATTACCCAAGCATCTCAGTTTATTTATAAAGTTTATAAAATGACTTGTTTCATTTCTGAATTACAATTACTTATAGTACTACTGCAGTTATTCTATTTCTATATATGTCCTTGCTTCTAAAAGATGATCCGAAATTTGTTCTGGGGGCTGCGAAATATACCAATCAAACTATAAATTAAACCAAGTGAAGCGGCGCACCAGCCCTCAGGTAGTTCAAATATGCTTAGCAATAAAAACAACAACAAACAGAACTTGTCATGTTTTTCCCCTCCGACGAAAGTTTCAATATTGTAAATGATGCTAAATACAAGACCCAGTAAATCAACGTGCTCCGATTCCACTCGTTGTCGTCATTATTTTGTTAACAAGTCTCAAAGAGGTTGTATATGGTTCACTGTTTGTTTTATAAATAGTTTACCATAAAAAAAAACTACTCTGCATAATTTTCAGTGTGGTCAAAAAAAAAAATTTTTTTTGATACCAGTCATAATATATTACATTATTATTGCCACTTATTGAACATATATAAAATATGCACAAGATGTCGGTGAACTCTAATATTCAATTCGGTGCCACCATTTATCATTTTCGTTTTCTCACACAATGGTGAATTTTATAATACGACTCAAATCAACTGAAAAGATCCATCTTTTTCCATCAATGGTTAGCGCATCCTAATTTTTCAGATGATTTTGGCCAACATTGTAAGGTTCTACGGCGCTCATGAACTTTGTGATTGTTATGCATGGGGCCTTGTAGTTTTGATATAAGTCTACACTATTTGACGTCAATGTACTTAATAAAAAGGGAAATTATATTCCAGTTCATCCCTAAATAGCAATTTTAATAGAACACTTGCGCGTTATGATCAAACCTATGCGGCTGAATGATAATTAGATGCAAGTAAATTCTTGATCGCTTTTTACATATCAAAAGAGAAACAAGCTTTTTTCTTTTTCTTTTTTTTTTTTTTTTTTGAATGTCCAAAGTTGTAATAACTGTGTGGCTGTGGTAAGTAGTTGTGGGAAGAAAAGGCTTTTAATTCTGTGCATCCCTCCGACAGACGTTATGCATTGGCAGTTTAAATTCCATAAAACTGGTACAAAATAAAAAAGATGGAAAACTGGTCATACATAAATATTCTGTCTTATGGTTTTTGTTTGCTTTGGATAATAGTTACCACGTTATGATAAAACAAACAATGTTTATTGTTTATTTTTGGTAGCCCATATCTCATAAGTTTCAGAAGCCCGTCCTAATAACAGAGAAAGCGCTCGTGTAATTGGAGAACAACCCTGATACGTAGCAAAAAAATGCGCCTCCAGATGATCCATCCGAGCATTTTTGATTAAATACTTATAACATTCTTGTACCAGAAGTTGTTTGTAAGTAATAGTACAACCCAATGTAGTGGATAATATGGCTGCGCGCTCTAATAGTGTTTTTATATCGCCTACAAGATCGTAAGCAGCATCGCCGTGTTTGTCTATTGGATCTTGTAAAATATTTACAGCTACTTGTGCAATATCATAGAGAGATATCCATTCTTGTTTTTCTTCGGGCCCTGCCGAATCAATGAGTGTATCTTCAGATTGGATTGTGCCGTCATAACACAAAAAGAATATGTTGGACATGAAATTCGTGGGTCGAAGGGTAACATAGTATTTTCGGTCGGGTATAGCATAAATAACTTTTTCGGCGTCCAGGTGGCGGTCGATAAGACTATAACTACGCCATGATATTCTTTTTGCTTCGATATCAACAATTTGCTTGACACCAGCTGTATATGCTTAATGGTAACTAATGTTTCACGTTGTTTTGGTATATCTGCTACCAAAAGGAATAGAAGTGTATGGCCAATAATTCCACTTTCAAATGGGATCAAGTTTTCAAAATCACCTTGAATAATGGTCACTTTTTTCTTTATCTTGTCAACACCATCATTATTAGCACTAATAAGTGATGATTGGTTATTCACTTTTTCGCGGGACCTGGCATAGATGGTAATCTGCGCATCATTTTTCAAAATTCTTGCACCACAATCGATCTTATTTTACCTGTAGCTCCAATAATAAAAATTTGATCTTGGTGCTCATTTTTCTTTTTGTTTTTTGAAGAAGTACTCATTTTTTCTTTTGTTTTGGGTAATAACAATAATAGAAACTAGTCTTCGTTGATTTTGAACACAAAGGGGACTTCGGATTTTCAATTTAATTTAATGCGGGCACATAGTTCTACCAGGAACTTCTTTTTTTTTTCACTGATAAAGATGTAATCTTACTAAGCTGTGACTTACTCCACTAACCAGTTATACTTTGTCACGTATAAAAAATTCATATCATACTTAAAAGGTTCGTGAGAAAAAAGATAACTTGTATTACAGGCTTTTTCCAAATTATTTGCGCCAAGCAGGAATAACTTTGCGTGAGGGACACTGAAATTTTTGCGTTTTCATATTAAATTTTTTGCGTTACTCATGAAGGATTTTGCGTTGCCTGGTAAATAAATTTGCGCTGGTAATTTTGCGTTACTAAAGGTTTGCATGTTAATGTTTTTGCGTTGATGTTTTAGCGTCGTTTTTTGCGATATTAATATATATCGACTTTCATTTCATTAAAATCTACTTATATAACAATATTTTGAATTATACATTATGTATATGTTTATATGAGAAGTAACAAAAGGAGATAATAATAAAGTAGAATATACGCCTGGATAAAGGTAAAATATAAAAGGACAAAGGAAATTCAAAAAAGTCGGGGTGGTCAGCAAACTCGTTTGTTTTAAAAGCTTTTTTTGCTTGACATTCTTATTTGGCGTCATGGGTTCCAACCAAATTCATAAAGGTATGACAAGCTCCTTCGTTACTATATTCTTAACATTATGCGTTGCTAGCTTACTATATACACGAGCCTGGCATTACTTGTTGCTGGGTTACATGTTACATAATTGTTGTATCCTAGGCAACCATTAACAATGATATTTATTCAGCTGTGAGAAAGCAACCATTTTTTTAACCCTCGCTTTTTTTACACTTATTAATATGTATTAATCTCTAGACATTGAACAATACATTCAAGAGCAATTACAAAAAAATGCCCCCGTCTCGCTTGCCAGATTTGTATCTGAGACAAACGTCAATTAATTGTTGAAAATACCGTGATCTCAGAATAAAGGAACGTGGTCTACGTAGTAAATTTGGTAATGCAGCAAAGCAGCTGAAAGTTATTCCTGTAAGTATACTCCAGTCTACGAAAGCGAGTAGTAACTAATCTGTATATTCTGTCTAAATTAAAGTGTGAAACACGAAAAAATATTAATTGGGATAGCTTATCGTCAGCAATTCTGAAACACATTTCTCAAAAAAATGCTTCACCAGGTATGTCAATGTTTCAAAGGTATTTCGGGGTTGAACATTAACAATTATACTTACTGGATGAACTAAGAATCTTTAAAACCTGTTTCATCGGACACTTCAAGTAAATCTGTTTCAAAACAAAATAAGTCCCCATACACTTCTTCCTCATCTTCCGTATGTATAAAAGTTATTCTTTATGATCAAATTAAACAAAGACTCATTCCTGTATATCTAAGCAACGAAACGCGACTCTTTTCCTTTAACCCCAGAAGCTCGAGTAGAGTTTGAAAAAAAGTTTCCTTCAATGGATCATGAAATGAAATGGACTCTTGAATCAGGCAGATCGGTGGAAAATGTCTTGTTTGATCTGGGTTGCCGTTTAACAAATGAACAGTAAGTGCCTATATAAAAGCTTGATCTATTTTAGAAAGTACTCGCTAGACTTATTGTTTTTATATAAATTATAGCCTGATTCACTCGTTTGTGTTATCTATTGACGAGGAGAGATGAAAAGATGAATTTTCAAAAGAGGAGCTTAAAGAAATAATGGAATGTGAAGATTTGCCAGATATTCAGAAGGAAGCGTCAGATCTATTTACAACCTTGGAAAAGAAAACCGAAACAGTAATGGGCTGCTCAGATGCGAATGGATATTGTCTACATGTTCGATCCCTTGAATGTAAATTAGCTTATGTTAGTACACAGAAAAGCACTACTTGTTAGGAAAATATAATAATGAATGAGTAACGTACCTTCCAGGAATCACTTTAATGTTGTGAAAGCATCGATCCAAAATGGAAACAAAGTCCATTTCGCTGCTGTTTGGTAAAATATTTGCTACAACATCGAATTTACAATAACTAAGCATTTGTGTCAATGTAGACTGCAACCAATACATGTTGTAATCTGTTCGATAATCATAGTGTCCAGTCTCATAGACCACATCATTCAAAATATCAAGCAATTGTTCTTCTTTTTGTTTTTCATCCTTTTCAACGTAAATCGTAGTATAACCGGCACAGACAAAATTGACAACAAAAAAAGTGCTAGTCGTCCAGATCTTTTATTCATAAAAGATGGTTTTGAATATGGTTGCTCAGAAGTAGGAAAATCGGAAGATGTAGTCGCCAGTAAAAAGGAGGTAGTGGAGACGTATTTGCACAGTCCAAAAACAATGAAAGATCTCTTCGACCGTATTACTCAGGAAGCAGATTACGATTTGCAAATCATCGGAAAACTGAAAATTGTTTGTTTTAATAATACGGGTAGGAATGATGTCTAATATACAGGTGTAAACTAGTTATTTGAAAGGGTATTTAACAAATCATAACATATAGGACTTCGGATGAAACTTTCTGTAATGGATTGTCCGAAGGGATATGTTTGTCGTGTACAAGAAACCGAAGAATATAAAATCCCGACAAGTGTGAAATCCTTGGCTGCACAGATCATCCCCATGCTGACTCTGACATTACAAGCAAAGGTATGTACTTGAATATAATGACCATGTCAAAATATGTAAGCCATCCTCACATAAAAAAAGGCAATTGTAGAGGACATGACAAATTTAATATCATCATATAAGAACAAGCCGAAAGGAAAACCACAGCTCAAGGCAAAGAAGGCAGCACGAAAACAACAAGAAAAAGAACAAATTGTACTTCCATCATCACTCACCACATTTACAACCTCTACCACTGCCCGTAAACGTAAAAATGAAGAAACTAATTGATATAACTTGACAATCATACTACTGGCAATTTTTATTATACCTTACATACCCTAACCCACTACACATTCGTACAAAAAAAAAGCATCATTCTTATATTTCTTAAACACATATAATATACATTTTTAATACCTAAAATACCATCATTTTTATATCTTTAATTTTCTTGATCTCTACTTCTTATTTGTTATTATAAATAAAGCTATTAATCATACAAAACATTTCAAATTGTTCGTGTACATAGGTATGTAATACATCAAAGAGTATAAGGTATTTCACTATCACATCCTTCAATCACCAGTTTTCATTTGCGCTAAAGCATCTTTTTAAAAAACAGCATGCGTAAATATATAATCAACGGATCTACAACGGATTTTAAAACAAAGAAACAAAGGCTTGCAAGATTTGTGTAGCTTGTGTCGTAGCCAGAAATGGCAGCTACTTTCATTTTCCTTCTTGGATTATTTGTTATCTTGACAAGTAGTTGTATCCACATCATTATCATTCATTCACGAAAACGTACGTATTTAATCCATAACCATTTCGCGTATGTTATTATTATTATTACCATAGTAGTTAGAGAACATCCAAACTTCTCCATCATTGAACAATAAAGCGTTATCTTTTAAGTTGTCTTAATTGCTTTAGTACCTTTATAATATTTTATTTCTATTGACTACCGTATTGATCCACCAAAAATAATACAGCACTTGCTGCCGAGAAAAGATACGGTACATCCTTCTGGCTGAAGTTTCCATCTCCATCACAAAACATGGTATTGTATTCCTTAGTACTACTTGCGTCAAAGATAAGCACACGCAAATTAGCATTCGTCCTTGGATAAACAGATAAACCAAGTATGCGGGATCCTAGTAGCTAATGTCGAACACTCTTGATATAAATTAGTAACTCTCCAAAAATACACGTCCATATGTACATACACAAGATGATACTTGCCTAAATTACAAATGATAGTCATATTGAATTTAAAGATAAAATGCTAAAATGAGTCTCGCGAACATAGAGAGGGAGCATGAATCTGGGCAAGCTGATTAAAGCTTACGGCATATCCAGCTTTACATCTATGAGCACTCGGGCTGATCTAAGCTGGATTCATCATAGATCAGGTTCTGGCCCTCACATAAAAAAAGTAAGAGAAAAGAAGAAAAAAGTATAGCAATAAAAAAAAACCCTGTTTGATCAATTTTTTTGCGTCACTCATTTTACTCCAATAATTTTACGTTACTAGGTTTGCGTCCTTAACTTTGCTACAGAACATTTTACTGTATAGAATTTCTAAACAAAATCATGGATATTATTAATGAAAATAATATGAAGAAACGTTACTTGGTAATGGACAACGGTTCAATTCATATAAATCAGTCCATTGCTCATCTTGTGGAACAAGGTTGCTACAAGTGCTCTTACCTTATTTCTCCCTACTCTTCCTTTCTCAATCCCACAGAAGAGTTTTAGTTGAAGGTGTAGCTAAGTATGATCTATGACCAGTATTATTGTACTTAAGCTTAATTTGTTATCATGATAGGTGTTCGAAGAGACAGGCTAAGTGAGAAGAATCAGTTGACTCCGAGAATAACTGAAGCTATCAAAGGAGTGGCCAAGGATGATTGTGTTGGATGAATCAAGCATGCGAAATCGTTTTTCGATGCTTGCGTCCAAAAAAAGTTTTGAACAACTTGTACCTTTTTTTTTTGTTCTGTAAGTAGTTTTTAATGGAATAAAAGTTGATATATATTAATATCGCAAAAAACGACGCTAAAACATTAACGCAAAAACATTAATATGCAAACCTAGTAACGCAAAATTACCAGCGCAAATTTATTTTTCAGGCAACGCAAAATCCTTCATGAGTAACGCAAAAAATTTAATATGAAACGCAAAATTCCAGTGTCCCTCACGCAAAGTTATTCCTGCTTGGCGCAAATAATTTGGAAAAAACCTGTAGTACTCTACAAAGTAACAGTAGTCCTTTAAATAAGATTGAAGAGTGACTTTTTGCTGAAAAAAATAGTTCGATAGACGTCGTTGTCATTTAATCTATTACACAACAGCATTAAAGCAAAAAAAAAAAAAAAAAAAAAAAAAAATTGAATCTTAAACCAAGGGATGTCAGCTATATTGGATTTTTATTAATGATTCGCAGCCAACTTATTTTTCACTTTGAATGCGCTGCAATTTTATGTTTGCGCTTGATTATTTTCCAATTTTGCGCTGTTTTTAGTACTAATATACAAGGATTTCTGTGAATTTGAAAATAATCAAGCGCAAGTGAATGAATTAGCCGCGAATCATTACGTATCATAGGAAAAAGAACCAATGTACAGATCAATATAGAAATAATGTCCTAGTAAAATTGTGTGTAACATGACCTTCTCGCTTTACTGTGGCAGTGCATTAATCCTCTCGTATCGAAACAACTGTGAGCTAATTAAAGCTAGAAGCGCAATGCAGTATATCCTTATATCGCAGACGTATAATTCTACAAGAAGAATAAACCGGATTTAGTAGATTATCGTTATGTTGCTGAGTAAGTTTGATTTAAATTTATTTTCTTACTGGAACACATTATTTTTACAACTACTAAGTTAGGCAATATACTCTTGGCATAAAATACGCAGTAGAATATCAAAACAGAAGAGTAAAAACCATGAAGTTATAAACATTAATGGACAACTGTTATTAACATGTTCTTATAGCTGCGAATAAGAGACGATAGACCGTTCATATATTATATTACATCAACATACAAACAATGAACATTTCATGACATTTTTAGATCGATAACATAGTGTTTTAACTCAAAGACAGTTGATGACCTTTCTATCCATTTTTATTAAATTCCAACTATATCATACGTTAGTATCTGACTATGCATCTGACATCTGGAAAATGATGATATCAATAATGTAACTACTTAAGAACAAAAGAGATTACAATTAAAAAAACTCTTTTCTTTTTGTAGTATATACTTTACGCACTATGATGCTGTAGTTATTGCTACTACGTACTGCTAAAGTGTCTAATGAATTGATAATAGTCAGGGAACCTTCTGTGTTTGGTTAACTCTTCTGAAAAACCAATAAAAGAACATATAACATGTATATTCAATTTCATATGATCCAAATTGTATACAGAAACTCAAGTGAAAATCTTGGGGCGCTCCTGTGTATCAAGAAATCTGCTGCTAAAAATACTTGGCCATCATCAGGTACCAACATCAGGGGGCTGGTCATCTTTTTTCAATATTACTAAGCCAGCTGCTCACACTACGTATGATTCTTGTGATAACAGTACGCTCGTCCAAATTGACCATCTGCCCAAAAAAAAAAAAAAAGAACAAGATTTCAAATCGAAATTTCTACAAGTAGAATTAAAAAACATTAGGATTAATAATGGCCCTGTACGTAAGAAAAATATGGTGTTTATTTTTTACCATATGATACTCAATTATTTCATTACTTTGCTGAGTGACAATACATATTTTCTTTCTGTTCCCTGCAGTTTATAAACCGTTTCACCATAATGAGCTTTGAAAGTCAAAAAGAAGAAGATATATGAGAAATTGAGCGAGAAAGAGTGTACGTACGTATAAGTAATGATCACTAGAAGTTTCATAAAATCGAAATGAATAATAAGAAATGGTGTATACTGCATATACAGAAATGCACACTTATTCTAATAATTATTGTTACTACTTTCGAAAGTTATGAATAGGAATTTATATAGTCAAAGTGACAAATGTGTTTTTTTATTTGAGCTGTTTTGTATATAAAATCACTACTCAAAAAATATACAGCTAGAAAAATTCTCTTCAAAACTTTTATAATGATATAAGCGGCTGAAATATATATCGTCTATGCTTAACTATTATCAAGTCAACTTTTAGCAAAAAAAAAAAAAAAGGCTTTTGGGTATATATGACTTTTTGTCAATGACAGTACGTATCAAGCATAAATTTACAATGTATAATTTTCAAAACTACTTATAATATGTAGTCTTTTGAATTCCTCATTTTATAATCTTGAATTTGCGTTTAAGCTCATCAAAGAAATAAGCATATCGGAATCTTGTGTTCACCAAAATGTATACTAATCTTTACTGGTACGTATTCAAAGTAATAATAATAATGATAATAAATGTAATGAAACTGTTTTCTGATTATCCTTTTCCTTTTTGATTCCTCTTAAGGTGACTCAGAAAATGCTGTAATAGGTAATGTGATTAAAAAAATCAGAATATGTAAAGTCAAACCCTCAGCAACTGAGAGAATGAATCTTGTTTTGTTGCGTAAATTTAAAAGAATAAACTTCATCAAAAGGTTAAGAATTAGAACGACTTTCTGTGTGAAATGTAAAAACAGATGTATACTCATGACTCGGAAAAAATAATCAAACAGGGCTTATGTAGATCATGGTGTTTGACAGGACGTTATCAATATCACCCTTATTTTCTTATCCCCTTATAGCTCACTATCAAAAGAGAATACCATGGTAGCCAAACATCACACTTAACGATTTATACATTATTATTTAGGTAAAATTCAATGTCATGATAGTTTCCATTATATTACGTTACTTCCCCAAAATTAAAAATAAAAGCCATCGCCCTATTTACAGGTATATTATATGCTATAGAATAATTTCAAAATGATTTATTTAATCACGATAACGACGACGTTCATCTGGTGAATAATGCCGACTTCGTCGTCTCTCTGGTGAACGTGAACGATTTCTATCTCTTCTACTTGACGATGACGTCGTGGTCGTCGATCGTCTATGATCTCGATCAGTAGTGGGAGACCTTGATCGATAGGAACGTCGATGCCGTGATTCACTGTTATATTCTTCATGTCGTCGACTACTGGTATTACTGCTACTATGTTTTGGATGGTCGTGTCGTTTTGATGATGATGGCTTTGATGATGACTTATCGCTACTTTCTTTTTTACTCTTCTTTTTCTTTTTATCCTTTTTATCCTTTTTAAGTTCTTTCATCCGTAACGGATTATCCAAAATAGCCCGTAATGATTGTTGTTCTCGCTTTTTAATCATAAGTAAAGGATCTTCTCGAATTTTGGCTTGAATATCTCGTTCATTATTTGCATTTGAATTAGAAATAGCAAATCTTTCAGCTGCGGAATCAGCGACCTTTTCAATAATAAAAGGAATAATGTTAAGTTTTTTGATTATCATCGTCTCATAAATACGGAACAGAAATTAAACACTTACTGTTTCTTTACTATTCTTATCTCTTATAAGGCTATCCACGCTCTTTTTACCAAGTAAATATTCTTCCATTTCATCTTTACTAGCAGTGCCCCCACTTTGATTAGGTGCAGCATACATCCAATCGAGCTTATCTGATCGCTGTCTATTATTATTATTGGTATTATTAGATTACATTCCTCGCATTAATTATTCATTAGTTTCTTTAATTTAAAAAATAAAGAATTAATAAAGAATGTTGCTTTACTTTTGTCCTGACTGTTCTTGAAGTTGCTGAAGTTCTTGTAATTGTCGTTCTTCCATCAATTCTTTTTTCATTTGTTCAATTTTTCGCTGTTCTTCAGTGTGTTTGCGTTCTTCTTTCCATACTCGTTCCTGGTTCTTTAAAGTGGCAGGATGCCAACTTTTCTTTAGATTCAAATCTATAAAACAGGTAAAAAAAAAATTATTTAGTGATTAAAAATTTATCATATTTTACTTTAATAATAATCTACCTCCTCCACCCATGATTTGTTAATAGTATATTGATTGTAAAGTGAATGAGGAAAAAAAAAAATGCAAAACCGAAGAGGTTAGAAATAAAGCAGCTCCGCTTTGCCTTGCAGTCACTAATTTAAGCGGCGGATTTTACTATAACAGAAAAGACTTTTTTTTACTGGTTCTCCTCTACCTTTATTTGCTTTTCACCTCGAAAGTACAACACACTCTTTACAACAACAATAACAATAACAAAATACGTTTTACGACTATAAATAATATTATAGAATAATATTCAATTTCTATTAGCCACACTTGGCATATATTCCATTACTTTACGACAAAAAAGATTATAATCATGAGGTAAATAATATACTTTATTTTCTTTTCTTTTTTTTATCTTACATTATGAACATCTGGCATATAGGCTCTTTTTTTTCTTTTGAATAAATCTTTTAACAGTACTCTTTGTTTATTTTAGCCACGAGAACGATACTTGGAAGCAAAACATTCAAATTCCTGATAAAGACCTTCGTCCTCAAACTGAGGTAATTTTTAAATTAAAAAATAAATAAAAAAAACGTAGGATGGAGAAAAAGAAAGGAAAAGGAACATCAGGAAACAGTGTGAGGTTTGGGTTAAGATGTTCTTTTGTATACGGTTAATAAGTATCTTTTTTTCGATTACTATTACTGTAACAACAAAGTGTTAATCTCTCTTTCTATGTGTATGTGTCATTATTTGAACTAAATCAATTTTTCCCTAAATCCAACTTTTTAGGATGTTACTGCAACTAAAGGCAACGAATTTGAAGATTATTTTTTAAAACGAGAACTATTAATGGGAATCTTTGAAGCCGGCTTCGAACGACCTTCCCCCATTCAAGAAGAAGCAATTCCTATTGCCTTGACGGGTCGCGACATTCTCGCACGCGCAAAAAATGGTACTGGCAAGACCGCTGCATTTGTGATTCCGACGCTGGAAAAGATCAATAATAAAAAGAGCAAGATTCAAGCCTTGTTATTGGTGCCTACTCGTGAATTGGCATTGCAAACCTCTCAGGTATGCAAAAACTTGGGTAAACACTTAGGATTAAATGTTATGGTGACAACAGGTGGTACCACTCTGAAGGATGATATTATGCGCTTAAGTGAAGCTGTTCATATCGTTGTGGGTACTCCTGGAAGAATTCTTGATTTGGCTGGTAAAGGCATTGCGGATTTCAGTGAAGCACATACATTTGTTATGGATGAAGCTGATAAATTGTTGTCACCTGAATTCGCTCCTCTCATTGATCAATTATTGGCTTATTTCCCCAAGGAGCGTCAAATTATGTTATTCAGTGCCACTTTCCCTATGATTGTCAAGACTTTTAAGGAAAAGTATTTAACCAAGCCTTATGAAATTAATTTGATGGAGGAATTAACTTTACGTGGTGTCACTCAATATTATGCTTACGTCGAAGAAAAGCAAAAAGTGCATTGTTTAAACACTTTGTTCTCAAAGGTTAGTATACTTCTATTTGGTTTTTTTTTCCTATTTGATATGTGAGAAAGACTCAAAAAGACTTATTTCCTATTTGATTTTTATCAATTACTTTTATATAGTTGCAAATCAATCAATCCATCATCTTTTGTAATTCTACTAATCGAGTTGAACTTCTTGCAAAAAAAATCACTGAATTGGGTTATTCTTGTTTCTATTCTCATGCCCGTATGCTTCAAAGTCATCGTAATCGTGTTTTCCATGACTTTAGAAACGGTGTATGTCGTAATTTAGTATGTTCTGGTAAGTGATATTTATATATATTTTTTAAATAAAGGAAGGGATTAAGTTATAAAAAAAAGTGAATTAAACGTCTTTTATATATTAACAACTTTTTTATATAATATAAATAAAAAACATAGATTTACTTACCCGTGGTATCGATATCCAAGCTGTGAATGTTGTAATCAACTTTGATTTCCCCAAAAATGCTGAAACTTATTTGCATCGTATTGGTCGTTCAGGTCGTTATGGTCATTTTGGTTTGGCCATCAACTTAATTACTTACGAAGATCGATTCAATTTGTACAAGATCGAACGCGAATTGGGTACTGAAATTAAACCTATTCCTGCTGTTATTGATAAAAGATTATATGTTGCTCCTAATGCCTTGGATGATGCTCAAGTACAACAACCTAATCGTGATGCTGCCATGGCAACTCAACAGCGACAAAGACAACAACAAGAATCTGATCAACAACAACAACAACGACGATATGATAATAGCGGACGTGGATATCATCATCGAGGTGGTAGAGGGCGTGGTGGAGGTGGACGTGGTGGAGGAAGACAATATAACGGACGTTTACAACATCAACAATTTCAACAACATCAACAACAACCGCAGCAGCAGCAGCAGCAGCAGCAGCAACAACAACAACAACAACAACATGGCAGACCAAAGCCAATGCCTTTGATGTAAATTAATTCTTTTATCCCCCATCAGTCACACACACACTCACACATACGTTTTTGTTCATGTCTTTTTCTTTTCTCTATTACTATTTTACCTCTTTCACCTTCTCTTTACATCATCCTTTTACCATTCAAATAACATCATATAACTAAAAAAAGAGCCCAAAAGAAACGTTTTACATATATTCAACACACGTTAACCCAATACAAACAAACACCTAATCTACAAAAAATATTCTTTATCCGTCTTGTCATAGGTATTATTAAAAAAAAGAAGCTCATTACCACCCCCCTTAACAAATCATCCTTTTATTTCTCTCTTTGTCATTAACAAATTTAACATCACTCAACTCAATCCCAAACGTACACATATTTGCTTTCATACTATGCCCCTATAACCCAAATTTATCTACTTTGGTCGATGTACATATTAACACCCAAATATTGTTCAAAAAAAAAAAAGGAGAGATTCAAAGCTTTTTTTTTTGTAAAAAGGAAAAAGGATGATTTTTTGTTAAATAATTATTATTGTTATTATTAATATTATTAAAGAAAAGTTGTTGAAGATTGTCATGAAGAATATATACTTAATTATAATAGTGGGATGTATTATAGTTATTAGAATGGTATACCGTATGATTTACACTATTGCCATGTAAAAAATATATATAATTTTGGGGAAGTTGACAAAACATTATAATATTACTTCTCCAAATTCGTAACTTCTTATTGGATTAAATACGTATCAATTATCTACTCTTTCACATATTGTTTTTGGTCAACCAAAAAAAAAAGGAAACACATGACGTATTCGCAAAAAAAAAACTTTTTATTTGACAATATACAGTAGTATACTTTTATATAAACAATTTACTATCTATATACGTAAGCACCTAAATAAAAAATACCTAATACTCTTCTCTGGAATATTTTGACTACCTT
>JAEPRB010000278.1:0-48340 GCA_016758965.1 Circinella minor
ACACGTCCAAGTTTACAAGCTAATTTTACAAGGACCATTGTGAGTATTTGCCTTGTAGTGTTACAAAAATTTTACAAGTCTCAATTTACAAGCTTTTTTTTACAAGGACCGCTGCGAATGCTCTAAAAAAAATTTTTTTGTTCAAAAATAATAAATATTATGTTACTTACTTTTGGGGTTTTTTTAAAGGTATAAAAAAAAAAGTAAAAGAAAAAAAAAACTATAAAATATAAAATATAATATTTAGAATAACATAATAAAAGATATATATTTTGTTTTGTATGAAAGACAAAGGAACTTACCTTCTCCTCCATTAGAACCATAGGGAAGTAGCATTGGGGGGAGGATATCCACCTCCATATCCCCCTCCCACCAATCTACTTCCATCTCTTCTGCGTCGCCAAACTCCCAATCAATCTCCATTCTTACATCTTCATCTTCTACTTCTCCGCCACCATCAACACCACCAGCACCATTATCACCACCAGCACCACTGACATTACGACCACCATCAACAACGGAACGACCACCACTGCCACCAACAGAACGAACACTTTGAGCACCAACAGAACGATCACCATCACGACTACCATCAACAACAGAACCATCACCTTCGCCACCACCAACAGAACGAACATCTTCATTAGCACCACCTGCTTCACCTACTTCACCAGCTTCACCAGCTTCACCAACAGAACGAGCACCTTCACGACTACCAACAGCTTCACCAGCTCCACCAGCTTCACCAACAGAACGAGCACCTTCACGACTACCAACAGCTTCACCAGCTCCACCAGCTTCACCAACAGAACGAACACCTTCACGACTACCAACAGTACCACCAACTACACCACCGACAGAAGAAACACCACCAACGGGACCACCAGGTGCAGCAGAAGCACCTCCAACAAAACCACCAGGTGCAGCAGAAGCAGCAGGAGTAGCACTGTCTGCAGGAGCAGAAGTAGCAGCAGGTGGAATGATTGTACGGGGTGGAGTGAAAGTTGCCATGGGAGCGGAAATGGGAGGAATGGCGGGAGTGGCAGGAGTGGTAGGAGCGGCAGACATGCGGTTGCGTCTTGACCGTCCAACAGGGGCAATAACCCTTTGAGAGATCTCTATGTCTCTTGCTCTTCTAACAACTCTTTGCAAACCTGCTTGCATAAGGTTATTTCTAGGAGCAGGTGCAGGTGTGGGCGGTGTAGGAGGAAGAGGAGGAATGCGAGGAGGAATGTGAGGAGGAGTGTTTACAACCGAACGATTGCGTGTAGCAATGTTGGTGTTAGAAGCAGTAGTAGCAGAATGAGCAGCAATGGCTGAATTAACATTTGTCATGGTAGAGCGAATCATACTTAAAAATAGGGGTAAAGAAAAAAAAAGGAAAAAAAAAACGCGCTCACTATGGAAGTAAATTTTATTTTATAGTTGCATTGCAGTACCGTTCCCCACACACATTCTATAGTCAGCTATTTTATTACCGCCTCCAACACTATACTCATATTTTTATAATAAACTACGTAGGTTTGGAATTGTTTTTATATAATAATGACATATATTTATTATTATTACTATTATGGAATCTTATAAATGAAAAAGGTAAAATCTCGTTATTCTTCATTTCAACAAAGAATGTCAGTTTTTAGCTAATCTAAAACTGATAAAGTTATAAAAAGTGCACGGACCACAAGCGGTTTTACCTGACACTCAACTATTTAATTTTTATTTTCATATTTCGAGTCACTCTAATTATATGGAATGATCTCAAGTTAAAAAATAATAATTATACTAACAATTGAAATGGAATCTTTCAAATGGAAGTTAAATTGACAAACAATAATAGATATTATTTTTATATGGTCTGGATATAGACTGAGAAATATAAATGTGTTATCATATGGAAATAAGACCCAGGTATTTATTTTTTCTATCAAGCTTACATAAAGTTATTTAGCAGAGAGAAAGTAACGGAAACGGATGTAAACCAATCTGACTATTACCAGTGTTCTCAACAGAGTAATAAAGGGAAACCTTCGTCTTTTTGAGCATTACATGCGAACTGTTACGTAATATATAGTAAAATAATATCAAATTTGTTTTTTACGTATGGAAAATCGTACCTAATAGCTGTAAAAACTTAAAATACATCAATCACGGACATAATATTAACAAGTGGAACATAAACAACATACGTCATACATTTTCAGTAACAGGAGGGTAAAGTAATAACACGAAAAAGATACATACATATATTCATTAAATGCATATTGATTTATACTGTTAACAGAAGACTGGTAATCTATGTACAGTATATTCGATAAATCCATAAAATATTCTCGGACACCCCCTCTGACCACATAATTTGGGTGCTGAAACAGGTCTCGTTGTAGCAGTTTGTCCCCAAGGGTATCTGCATAGTAATATCCATTACTAGGATTCCTAAATACTTTCTAATTTCTTCAGTCCGCAAGTTAAGATCAATTAAGGGCGAAGTCTAAATTTTTCTCACCAAAACTCTGGATACTGTACAAATTAGCGCCTGGATTTCTTTCTTCTTTAATAAAAATGCGTAATCATTAATAGCCAGAATTCATTATAAAGAAAGCTGATGCATATACGTAGAGTTAAAATAAACCCCCCCATTGTAAAAGACTGTTATATCTTGCATACGCCGTAAGATGTTTGTTAGCCAACAGAAATGGGTTCTTGATAATAATTACTTGATGTATAATTGAATTGCCTACTTAAATAAAACTCAATAGATATTATACACTACTAATCTTTTTTCTCACCGTTACGTATATATAAGATTAATGTAGGTAGTTCAATATCTTTTTTCCTTTTACAGTCAAATCGTTGTTGGAATGACAACATTTTTAAAAGACACGCTTTGAAGAAAAGCGGGGTTTTGTAACAATTTCAGGTATCCATCAACGCTCTCATTTAAAAGATCAAAACGACCATACCATTTATAAATAATGCTTATGGACTCTTCTCTATTTCCCAAATTCCCACCCCACAGTTATAGTTTATTTTTTTCCCTTTACTCAACAAAAGTTTATTAACTAAGTGTAGGAAAGGCATTTTTTTGTTGAGTTTTGTATGTACTACTTGTTAATCATAAGTATAATAATTAATGCAACTATAATCATGAATATACTATTTTCAATTACAGCCATCCATTCTATTACTGTTAGTTGTGTGTGAGTTTTCACAAGAAGATATTATATAATTAAATCAAAAAAAATAAAAATAAAAGAAGCGATCAAGTATTTAGATTTATGTAATTAAAATCATGCTGTAACTTAATATGTTTATTGCTCGCTTTTGCTATATATACACTATTAAAACTCCATTTGTTGATTTTTGACACCAGTAGGTTCAGTATCTTTATCCCAGCGGAGTAGGTTTGTCAACTATATGGAAGGTATATCAGTCTACCTAACCCGATTATACCCTCTTTCGAGTGTCCAATCAAAAATTCCCAATACTTAAGGTTATTTGCAAAAATACTCTATTGTTGCCCTACTTTTCTTTTTCTGTGTGATACAGAGCACACACTTTTTATTTTATTTAATAACCCTTAGTTTAATTTTTTTTTACTTCTCTACTTCTTCTTTTTCTTTAGTTCGTACGACTTTTATTATTTATTTTCTTCAACTTTTGAAATTAACAATGAGCCAACAACAACAACGTCCATTCTTACTTGTTAAAGCACAAAAAGCTGTCCTTTCGTCTGAAAATAATATGGCTCCTGCAACTGTTCTTGTTGACAGAACAACTGGAAAAATTACTCAAGTCGCGACTGATAATGATACAATCAAAGTAAAAGATGATATGGATGTTATCGAACTCCAAAACGATCAAGTTTTGATTCCTGGCCTTGTTGATGCTCATGGTAAATATACACATAAACTTTTTGGATAAAAAAAAAGGGTGGGAAAGAAGCAGTAATTCTTTTTTTTTTCTGACACATAAATTCATTATAGTTCACTTGAACGAACCTGGTCGTACCGATTGGGAAGGATTTGAAACAGGTACAAAGGCAGCAGCAGCAGGAGGCATTTGTACAGTTATTGACATGCCTTTGAATGCTATTCCTCCTACTACCACGGAAGAGAACTTGGATATCAAGTTAGCTGCAGCTGCTGGACAGTGTCACGTTGATGTTGGATTCTGGGGTGGCGTAATTCCGGATAATGCCGAACACCTTCCACGTTTGATGGAACGTGGAGTACGAGGATTCAAGTGCTTTTTAATTGAAAGTGGTGTTGACGAGTTTCCATGTGTAAATGAAGCTCAAGTTCGATTGGCAATGGATAAAATGGTAGGTTCCGGAAAAGTTTTGTTATTCCATGCTGAAATGGAAGAAGGATTACCTGAACAGCCAAAACAAGAAGAACTTGATTCTCGTACCTATGCTAGTTTCTTGAACTCTCGACCACAAAATTTGGAAACCAACGCTATTGATATGGTTATCCGATTGACTCGTGAATACTATGAACAAGGCAAGCCAGTTAAAACCCATATTGTTCATTTATCCGCTGCTTCCGCTTTACCAGCTATTCGTAAGGCTAAAGCAGATGGTATTCCATTGACTGTTGAAACCTGTTTCCATTATCTCAACTTTTCAGCTGAAGCTATTGAGGATGGTGCAACTCATTACAAGTGCTGCCCTCCTATCCGTGAAGCTGCTAACCGTGAGTTGCTTTGGGAAGCTCTTTTGGATGGTACAATTGATTATGTTGTCAGTGATCACTCTCCTTGTACCGCTCAATTGAAAAAGTTAGAAGTCGGTGATTTTGGTACTGCCTGGGGTGGTATTGCTAGTGTTCAGTTTGGTTTACCCGTGTTATGGTCAGAAGGTCGCAATCGTGGTGTCACGTAAGTTCTAGTTTCAAAAAATATACCTATATGTAGATTGTATATATTTATAAGAATCTGTAATTAATTGAACTTTAATTGGATTTTTATAGTATTCAAAAAATCATCCGCTGGTTGAGTGAAGTACCTGCACAACGTACTCAAATCCATGAAAAGAAGGGTCGTATCGCAGCTGGTTTTGATGGTGATTTGTGTATTTGGCGACCCGAAGCTCCGTTCGAAATCAAAGTCCAAGATGTTCACTTCAAGAATAAGCTTTCTCCTTATATCGGTAATACACTTTATGGTGCTGTAGATCAGACCATTGTTCGTGGCCAAACTGCTTTTGATCGCACTACTGCTGAACGCTTTGCACCAAAGCCTGTTGGTCGAACTCTTTTGGCTTAAAAAATTATGTATATAAATGCTAGATATTGTCTCCATCCTAAAAGCGCACATGCATCCATACATACACCACACCAATCCACATATAATATAAACAACAAAACATTTGTACATTATTTTGTCTTAGTTTCTCTCTCCCCCTCTTCTCTCTCTTGTTCTTCTTTTTCCTTCTTGTTCTTTTTTTTTACCCGTATACTTTTTTTTTTTGGAGAAACCTTGTTGTAGATAAAAGATAGTAATAATACTAAAAAAAGTGAATTTACTATTAAGATATTATTTTTCAAAATTGATTATTTTTTATACATTAGGATTACTTTGGAAATATTTAATTTTAGTTTGATAATAATTATGGTATTCGTTATTTTGATAAAGAAATGCAAACTTTGGATCACGCGCATGTCGTTGACGGATTTTTTGTTCGAGCTCGGGTCCTGCTCTTGCCACAAATCGTGCTGTTTTATCAATGGTCACTCGATGCTCCTCTATTTTCGGTTCATTGATTATTTCTATTTCTTGATCTTGTTGGTTGCTATGAGACACATTACTATCGTCTTTGTCATCATCTTTTTTGCTGTTACTATCGCTCCCATCGTCGTCTTCACTTTCGCTACTGCTGTCACCATAAGCACCAAGTCCAGAGGATAATAACCATGACAAATGTTTGTAAAATGGATATAACTCATGTCGTTTGCTTAAAAACGCATAGAGTGGATTATTTGCTTGTCGTGCATGTGTTTTGATTTCAAAAAGACTTGGATTGACAGATGCTGATGCAGCTCGTGCTGTATCTGATATTATACTAGCTTGTTCTTGCGTAGTTGGCTAATATAAAAAAAACAAAATTTTAGTATCCTATTCTATCCTATTTGAATTCTTATGTCCTCAAAGATAAACTAAATAATATCTTTTTTTTCTTACCACGACCATATCATCTGGAGCTTTATATTCTGATGCAATTTCTTTTTGTATAGCAGAACGTTTTTTTTCTTCTTTGATCTTTCCATCATAATCAAATGCATGAAATGTAGCTTCTTGTTCCTTTTTCTCTCGCTCACGTTTTTTTTCTTCTATAATTTTTATACATTCAATTCTTGTTAATTGATTGTTGAAAAAAATCCATTTTCCCACTATATATATTTACCAACGTGTTCATCCCGCTCATCTTCACTCATATCAAAAAGCATTTCTTCTTCCGAATCTAGATCTTCATATCGTTCTTTATTACATAAATCTTCATCGTTTTTAATATGTCGTTGTTTTGAGTCGTATTGAGATAATTCTTTTTCAAGATCTTCCAACATATGTCGAACATCGTATCGATCCATCATATATCGAGTATCACTACTTTGCCAAGGAATCAAATAATGTCCTTTTTCTACTTTTGTTGCTGCGTCATTATCATTAAATATTCGCGCTTCATATCCAAATATTAGCATGTCACCCGTGTCGTCCTTATCATTGTTCTTTTGTTTCCTTCGTCGTTTTTTACGATCACGCTGTGAAAGATCTTGATCATTTTCTTTTTCTTGTTGTTGTTCAGGTAATAGTAATTCACTCACAGGCGCTGCTGGATGATGTGTGCTAACATATTTTTGTTATTTTTTTTATGAGTATATATTTTCAAAAGAAAAAGATCAACTTGTAAAAAAAAAGAAAAAGAAAAAAGAATCTTACGATCCCTGAGATCGCTTCATGGAGAAAAAAAAAGCGAATATGAAGGAAATAAAAAAAAAATATTTTACGGAATTTTATCGCATATCTTGCTTTAATTTGAGGTTCCACGTTCCACGTAATTTTTTTTCTTTTTTCATATAAATATATGGGACTTTAATGACGCCATATAAAAAAGCAGAAACTTTTACTACACAAATGTACCTGAACAGAGATAAAATCATTTATATAAAACTATTAAATTCAATCTCGGTGGTTTGATCTATTTGGCCCCCCTTTTAAGCAAAATATTAAATAAATAATCACTCAATTCAATGCTATTGTACATAATAAGATGTAATAGTTTGACAAGCTTGTCGTAGACTCTTGATATACAGTATATTCTTTATTCGATTATTAGTTACTTTATTTTTTAAGAGCATTAGTAATTCATTTTATAAAGAATAAAGTTGTGTTCTGCTACAAAATATTAGATGAGGTCAAGGCTCTCAGATCATAAACTATTTTTAGTCATAGCCAATACCTATATTATATGTCCTTGCCCATAAATTTTTATATCACTGAAAAACACACATCCAAAGACAAACTGCTAAAAAATTGATTTTTTTGTTAGACAATACGTTGAAACCATTAGAAAACAATACGTTTATAAAAAATCTTTTTTTTTTATCATTATACTTAAAAATGTAATAGTATAACAAGTCATTATGTGTTTACATATAAGATAAATAGTTGATAAATAAGAAGTTTGTGTATATACAAAAAAAACAATATATATATATATATATATAAGAACGATTGCTGTAAATAGTGACAGAAATATAGATAAGGAAAAGAGAGAGAGAAGAAGGGTATCATAAAATTAAATATCATCGTTTGCAGCTCGAGGTCCAACATAATGCTTAGCACCGTAGGTATACCAAAATGTTAACGTCAATAATAAACTCGCTAATAATGCGACCGATGAATAATTAAAGTTGCTTGCTATATAATTTTGTTAATAAAAAATGGTGGGTGAGCTATTATAGAATGCAAAAAAAAAAAAAAAAAAAAAAAAAAACTCATAAACCCTCATACACTGCCCCCCCCCCAAAAAAAAATAATAATCTTAGTATCATATGCTTTACCAACAATAGGCCATTCGGTAGGTAATGTGAATACAACTACTGCAAATAAAGCCCAAATAAATGCAATCCAAGTAACTGGTGTTGATAATCGTCCTAATGAAAAGCGTCCCTTTCTTGTAAGATATGGTTTAACAGCTAATCTACATCCAAGTACCATCGCTAAATGAGACCGAAAAAAAAAGAATAGATGCACACGCCATAGGTTAGCGACCAAATGGAAAATGCTAATACGTACTGAAAATAAAATAAAATTATATAATAAACAAACCATATGCCAGATGTGTACTAATAGTAGTTCCACTGATAATAATTTCAAATGCATTATCTGATAATGGGAATGGTGCGATGACAAAACAGCATGCAATAGCTACACAAAACCATACTGCGTTGCCTGGAAGTTTATGTTGATTGACACTCTTTAAGTGTTCACTATAAGGTGCGGCATGGTCTCGTGCCAAAGCATATACCATACGTGATGTTGTAGTTGTAGATGCAGCGCCGGTACAGAACTGACAAACAATAATAAGCATTAAGAATCCGATAGCACCGTAGCTTCCAATAGCATCCTAAATAATAATAAAAGAGGATAGATTAGTCATTGTCATCTCTTTTTTTTTTACATACAAATTCTTTTTTTTTACTCTACCCAAAATAATTGAGCTACAGGCATATCAAGTTTTGAATCTAAAAGTGCATCAATATCTTGAATTGAAAGAAGTAGAGTAACCAAGAATATAAAACCAACAAGCCAACTAGCAACAATAGACATGGTCATGGCCCTAATATAAAGCACAGCGAAAAACACACACATACACACAATTTCGTGTTTAGCTTTTTTTTTTTTTTAAAAAAAAAAAAACATGCAAAATATACAGTGGATGCTTACAGTGGATTAGCAACATCAGCATTTTTTGTTTCTTCACTAGCATAAGCAGCACCTTCAGAACCTTTTGATACAAAAAAAAAGTGAGCAGGTTAGTTCAATGAGTGATAATTTCACTCTTGAAAAAGAGTACAAGGACCTTATGTTTAGAAAGAAAAAGATGGCTACTGCTATTCCCAACACATACCGAACATTGAATACGCTGCGCCAATCATGCCTAGAATTGTAACATAAAATGGACTATCAAACCCTGTTCTATTTTCATAATCCGTAAACATCCATTCTAATGTTTGATGCTTTTCAGCTTTTGACGTAAGAAATATAATAATCAAGACAAGACCACCACATGACCAAAATACGTTCCATTGATTTAATACGGCTAAACTATCCAAATTGATTGTGTTGATAAAACCATGTATACAAGATATAATGATAGCAATCCACATAATTTGAACTTTAGTCAATTGATAATCCCATACGATTTCTATCAACGAAGCGATTGACATGGCTAATAAAACAAGTATGATAAGGTAGAATTTCTTTTTTTGGTTAGTAACAACAAACAACAGATTTTACCCACGCCATTTCTACTTTATTTACTTAATCTTTTATACATATATTAATATTACCAATGATAACATTATTTGCACCAATGCTGATGATATTGGCAAGTGTATAAGTCCATCCTGTCGCAAAAGCGCTATATACAGTATGTATAAATTATTATAAGATTTAATCCAATTTAGTATTGAATGATGATATATTTAACATTTAGATTTTATCATCGTCTTTTCATCCATCATGCGTTGAAACACAAGATTAAACTCACATGAAGGGTGCATTTGCTCTACCACGGGGATGACTGCGTAATTGTTCGAATGTCCAATAATAAACACCTCCGCTCGTTGCGTACTTTATTTTTATGAAACACAAGAATAGATACATAAAAAAAATTAATTATGCTTTTTCTATCAATATTAATTTTTCTTTTCCCGAAGATTTTTTTTTTTTTTTTTTGCATAAAGATATGCATGTTTTGTAAAATGTGTTACCAAGGAACAAATTTCAGATAAGGCTAATGCAATACAAATCATAAACATAGATACTAAATTCCAACAAAGTATCATGATAACTGGACCACCTCGTTGTAATACTATCAAAAAAATATAAATCAGATATATATATATATTAGTAAAGAAACAATACATGTTTGCTGAATATATTATTATAATCGGATCTTAAAGAAAACCTGTTTGAAAAGTTGCTGATGTGTTGCAAACAATGCCGATATTGGCAAATGCTAGACCTATTAAATATTATTCAATCTATTGTTATTATACGAAATCATAAAACTACCTTTTTGAAGATTTATATGTGTGGATATATATTAAACTCTCATTCTAAATATCACTCTCTCACATACCAAATGTTGAAAATAAAGATAATTTTCGTTGTAGTTCCTAAAAAAAATCGATTCCGAAAAATAAAAATAAGCCCGATTTTCGATGGATCGGGAAAAAGAGTATATATTGGCTATGTAGTGTTAAGGGTCCCTTGCCTGTTTATAACCTAGTTGTTCTAAGAGTTGTTCACTTTGTTCAACATCCTCTTCAAGGTGACGACTTTTATTCATAGTTGTATTGTCTTTGTTGATTGCTCCATAATTTACACCTGTTTTTCCCATGTATTATAAAGATAAAAAAAAATCCGTAATAAAGATAAAAAAAAATATTATTATTAACCAAAATCCCTAAAAAAAATAGAAGTAAAAAACAAGCGAAAAGAAGAAAGAAAGGCAAAAAAAAAAAAACTTTTTGTTTTCTTGTAAAGCTGTACTACAATGATCCAAAAAAGGAAACTTTCAGGAACCTTGTTACTGTTATCTCAGCAAAGCGTGAGACCTATCAATTTTCAAAACTGTTTTTTAGAAGAAATATAACTACTACTACTACTTCTTTATATATGAATCTTTAATTTTGATGACACAATACATATTTAAAATTTGAATTCTAGACTTTCATTTGAACCTGGTATTTTTTTCTCTTTTGTGGCCAAATATTAAACTGAACTTCTTGTATAATAAAAAAAACTAATTACTGATATCATAGAAACAATGAATATAAAATGACGACAGTGAACGACGCTATATTTGTAATGCGATTAAAATTTTTGATTTTTATTTACGTTTCTGTTGAACACAGCATCCCTGTCAGACATTTTTGTTCGAGACCGATATAGAAAGTAAAAAGTAAATAAAAACCCTGGGCTCGTAAGCAGGGAAAAAGGGGAGAGAGAAAGTTGAATAAAAAGATCCATCATATGGATGGATGATATAAAGTGATATTATCAGTAGAACTGCCCAGTAGAATAAATCAAACAAAGGGAAAAAGAAGAGAAAAAAATTACAAAAAAAGAAATAAGACAAAAGGAAAGGAAAGGAAGTAAAGAGTACAAAGAAGGCAGAAGAAAAAGTAGAATCATATGCAGAGTTTATAACAGTACTTACTCTGCTAGGAGAATCTTTATAATATTGTCTTAGATCGCTGCCAGGATGATGATAAATGCGTCGAGTTCTGCAAGTATTTTACGTGCACACAATTCGCCAAATGTTACTGAGATATTGTTTTTTACCTGTTGAAGTTGGTTGGGATTTTGGAAGCTGGTTGGGTATATGCGGAGGCATTAAACAGAATGTTGTTTGGTAAAACGTTGGCTAGTGATATCTGGAACAGGATTTACTGCGGCCACCAGGGGGGCACCGAATCCACCGACTTCTTTCTTGATTGGACATTGGAATCCACATTATTGATCTGAATCAACACCCAGCTTATAACAACAGCAAGTTAAGAGTTTTACATTATGTAATGTAAAACGAATGCGATCAAAATTGTCATTCAAGTGTTTGTGGATAGTGGCTACTTTGAGTTATAGACTGGAAATATCACAATATGGCTTAAGCTAATAAGAAGGTTTACGATAAGGGACTTGTTACATAATTTATTCCAACAGCTGCTGTGTTGGGTCTCGAGTGTTGTACGTAATTTGTTAGGAGTACGTCTTCAGGTAAAAAAAAAATGTGGGCGATAAACATATTTAACTTGTACCTATATGTAATACAGGATTTTCACTGATGTTTGGTGCATCTTGCTTTTCAACTTGGCGTGACACGAATTTCCATTTGGCAGATGGGGGGACATACGTAACTTGGCGCGTGATGAAAAGTAAAAAGTGCAATTTTATAAAGTGGGATTTTGGAGTTGTGCAAAAAAACAAGGTTTCGCTGTATACCTCATGTTTTAAAAACAAATATATTTTCTCGCCATAAACAATGTAACGTGTTTTCAATGACAAATTAACACACCACCAGCAGGCTCTTGTTTACTAACATAGCTTTTCTTTGTGTTGTGTGTACGCGATTCCACAGCTTCACAATGTGTTTCAATCATAGACTCACGCATCGACATGGATGTTGCTTGAGTTGACAAGGATCCAAACATAGTGAGTGATATTGGAAATGTAGGTAATATTAAAAGCAGTTTTAACTCTTTATTTATATAAATGCTTAACAGCAAGAAAAAAAATGCAGCCCAATAAATACAAAGTAAAATGAGTCAGTCTGATTATTTTTTTTTAATCTCGCTATTGTTACATATCTAACAACCACTCCTGCTTCATCAGACATGTACTGTCTGTTCCGTAGCATGTCCATTCCAGCCGCTGAGAACTCTTCTTCCAACATTTTTCGCCGAGATGTAAGTTTCTATTAAACATATTAATGATATTTCAAGGCTATCGATATTTTTTTTCATTACTATGACACTAACTTTTTGTTTACGATTTCTGCGGCGATTACGGCGATTGATATCGGCTTGTTTTGTTGGATCACGACGAAAATGTCCTCGTTTGTTACCGAAATGTACACATTCTTCGTATTCTTCTTGCAAACTCAGGTACCTCGGGAAACGAAGCCTCATGCTCTTGCAAGACGTAGATAGTATTATTCACACAAGATAAATAAATCAATGATTACATACATTATACTTACAAAAATATGTGTTAGAGAAAAGTGTATGATGAAAGGATACTCTCGTATTGATACTTATATTTATATTTTTGCATTATATGACTTTTACGTACTTTGAAAGTATCAATGTTGATACTTGGGATATCAATAAAAAATACAAATTTGAATGGCTGATTGATTTATCTGAAAATGGTAATTGATCCTTTTTTTTCTTTTGCTTTCTCTTTCTCATACTTTGTTTACTTTTTATTTTTCTTACACATTTATACATCTCATTTCTAGGAGAAAGAAGTTAACCAGTACGGCATAATACAAGACTTATTTCTACTTTATTCTATAATTATATAGTTCCTTGGTATGACCCCTTTGGCTTCATTGTGAAGCGGTAAGAAAGTACTATTCTTATTTTATTTTTTGAATTTTGACACTTGCTCAATCTAGTGTATTTTTTTTATCAAAAACTAAATGTATACGTTTTTTTTAATACTATTTCTTAGTGTCAAGCTAGCATCTCCTTTTCCTTCCTTTTACATCTTATATACTTTTATGTTTATTGGTCATCTATAATCTACTTTATTATGCTCAGGTAAGCAACTATGACTTTTACGAGCTTAATCTTTATATGAAACCATTTTTTTCTTATACCAAACATCATAGCTAATGGACTGCATTCGTAACAGCTAGCCATTAGGTCCGCGTCATTGGGCTTACTCTCGGTATCATTCCGTGAATGTGTGTAACATAACAATGTGCTTACGTATGGTTTACTTTAAAGGTATGTTAGTACTCTCAATGTCTTTTTAAGGTGAATACGATGTTGAAGGGAAAGACGTGTTTCATGCAAAATGTGTCATGCAAAATTGCTGGTATCTCCAGTCGGTGACCCAAGCTAATTTCCCCAGATAACTCCTTATTATAAAAATTTATTTCTTTGCGACGTTACTTTTTGGAAAACCTGTTCACATCAAAATATTCAAATGTCTGTTATATCTAAATACAAAGGAAAAGCGTTCGACACTGTCGAATCTTCATTACCAAGACGCTCGATTTTTGTGGACAAGCCTATTGAAGAGTGGTCTCTTAAAAATTATGTAAAGCACCATCCACAAGCTGAACCAGCTACGTATCATTCTCGCAAATATGAAAAGGGATCTTGACTGGTTAATATTACGTGACCTTTCCATGGACGTCAAGCGTTATATAGGAGCACTAAAGAGAGAATCAAAGGTAACTTTCATTTCCCATTGAGAGTAAACTGATTGATATTAACGTTGGATAATAAAAATTAGGAAATATCGGTTGACGATGTAAAGGAGTGGTTACAGTCAAACTCCAGCAGTTCTAGTACCCATGTCACGTTCAATGGTCCTGTTCACAGTATTGTTAAAACATATAAACCAAGGTAATAAAATAATAGTTTCGCGAAGTATTCATCTTTTTACTTATATTTTATATTATATAACTCAAAAAGAGTGGCGAGTAGTAGTAGTAGTAGTAGTAGTAAGAAGAGTAAGGAAAAAGCACGTTTCAATGAAGAAGAAGAACCAAGGGGTCGGTCTATTAATAATCATAATAATGATAATTGTGAAGCGGTCAGGATACGCAGCACTCTTTTTTTTTCTCGTATGTAGTTCTAATATGATATGTTTTACGTATTTATTAGAGTAGCAGCACTGATCAAGAGGAACCGTAAGAAAACATAAATGAAACTGAAGAAGATGATGGGTTTGTGGTTGGTCTTTTCAACGTTTGCTTTTAGTATTGTTATGGTTTTTATTATATTTTTATTGACAAATACGTGTATTAGGTTGGCTCCAAAACGAAAGATATCTTTGATATTGACAATGATACATTGACAACAACTACTCTACAACAGCTCAATGTCACTGAAATGATTCCGAAATGATTCCGAACCGCAGGTTGACCCTAGGTATTACCTGGACCAACTCGCATGATAGTAATGTCGGTAGACCACCTACTTTTACCACAGTAGCTACCTTCTTACAACTGGCCATGCCTTTACACCTGCACTATCTCTGGCGCAATCAGATGCGTGCTAATGTAATACCGGCGGGACTCAAACACCGCGTAGTCGACGCCTCTTTGAGAAGTATGGTAGGGGATGATTCCCTAAGGACAGGCCCCCAGGGGGTTTAGCTGAATCAACATCACTACTCGAGCCTTTCGAGTGTCACTCCTTGGTGGGTGTCTAGTAACGCTAGCGAATGGTATCCCCGATGGGAGAGGATTCCCCCTGGGGCATGGGACTTACTGCTGTCCAAAAAAAAAATTATTCCGAGCACAACTTTGTCATCATCAACATCAATTACAAGATCAGCACTCTTTCAATGGGCTCATACCTTGGTAAGTTTTGTTTATGTTTATGTTTTTCATTTTAATTTCCCTCTTTTTTTTTTTTAGTACATCTTCTAATATTCACTTTTAAACTATCGCTAATAGTATCTCAAGAAATCGGTTACTATATCTACAACGATATTATGTATCATTCGAGAACAAAAAGTAGTGTCTATTCCCGATGCGTTAACAAAATTGGCTGCCAACCCCTTGAAGGATTGGACAACAAGTGATGTAGATGATGCATACCGGTTCACATTAAGGTAATATTTTTTTGATTTGGTCGATTTTAAATATAGCAGCTAGCACTCATTCTAAAACCTAAATTATTATTGAATAGTTTGTCGTTGTCATTGATTGTTGATGTCTCGAATAATAGTACAAGCAAAAAAATGTTAAAAGGGTTGGGACGATCGCATGTCCATGAAGTCCAGAAGCATAGCAAAAGGCAAAGTAGCACCATAAAAGAATTGTCCACTTGTTTATTATTGATGGTTAAGGAAACGATTGAAGTATGTGTATTACTCATGGGGGATCGGTTCAAATGATGTATGCGATCAACAAACCAACTTTTTTTATTATTCAATCTGTAGTTATTGGAGTTGGAAGGAGACCACCAAGCTTGAAGACACTTATACAATGCCGCTTCTAAACAATTGGAAACAGAAAAAGATAACATCTATCTTGTTATGAACTAATCCTGTCTATAGCGAACTTTTAACCAGGTCAATAAATGATACAGTAGAAAAAGAGGTTAATTTTTTATTTTTCCAGTCCAGCAGCCCTTTTATACTACTGAACCAGCTTGTACAACCCATGTTACCATGAGTTCGCTTTTACCGAAGTCTGCCTGTTATTAAGTCTGTAACAAATCTTCAAGTCGTTGATATTCTCACTTATGTGTATGTTAATGAGAATTATTATGCCATGTATTTGTGCTACTGGGTATCTCATTTATTGACTGCTTTATCATTTATGAATCCTATTTAGTATTCGAAACGCGAAAAAATGGGGTAATGAAAAAGGAGCAACTGAAGTAGATTGGACCCACCGTTTAGTTTCATTGTTAGATATTTTGTTGCGAGATACATATTTGTCAGTTAGAATGTAAGTGTTAAATAGAAAGAATGGGGGGGGTGGCAAATGATACTATCATGACTAAAGCAGACATGGTTTTTTTTTTATCAAGGGGAGAAAAATGTAGCATGGCCACAAACGTTGTGCGACAAGCAAATGAACATGTATTTGGTGATAAAGAACAAGTATCCAGTATTGTTGGAAGAAAAATTGATGTTATCATGGAACACGACGAACTTGGACTCTCAGCATCGGAATGGACAGTTTTGTTGAGAAACAGCATAACAAGAATCTTCGAGTCAATGCATGTGTGCTCTTACAAATATTACGATTACCTTTTGATGAATTTACGTAATAATGATATTAGTATCTTATCTATGAAGTGGACAGGTAATCACTTATATATATATATTGCTATAATAAAAAGTGTTGGCTCCTCAATAACATTTTTTTTCTTTTAGGCTCTGAAAGAAAATTGGTTTCGATGAAGAGATATAATGATTACTTTGTTGCCACAAACATTCGTGACATGTACTTACCCATGACATTGGACGATATTACTGTAGTGATTTCCATAAAGCACTCACTTTATTATTACATTGGAAGGTTAGTAGCATTTTATATACTACGTATGGCACCTGCTTGAAGAGATGACAAATACTAATACGCTGTACACTTAGTATGAACATATTAAGTTACGAAAAGCAGTCCGTGGCCCTCTACTTAGACAAAGAAGACTAGAACGATCACGGTCGACTGATACCTCATCCACAGTCACTTCAGCAAGTACAAACCCTGATATATTTTTCACTCCAACTCATGATAGATCATCCAAGTGATTTCGTCTTTTCAATATTCCCCTACCTCTTTAACATTGTTATTAGCGTTTACCCGTTTTTTTCTCTCTTCCTTTGTTCTATATTGTATCAACGAGAAATTGTCTCAACAATTATATAACGTGCATCCTGACTTAAACCGTCAAAATATGAGGTGGAATAAGAATTGACAAACAATTGTCAGAAATGAAGCTATAAACTTTTTGAGCCTTAATATATGTTAATTAAAGTATTCTAAAGAGATGTTACGGAACAGCTTTTAGAAAAAAACATTTTCCCGTCGAGATTTGTTACTTCAAAATATGCTATTTTATTGAATAAACCTAATATTTCAACAAAGGGATAAGCACTATGTAACCTATAAAAGTGGATGAATTATGATTACACAAGGTACCTAAGTACTTGTTGATTATGATTACTAAATTTTACCATCCCATTTTACTATGGGAGAAAGTCTCAATAAAAAACAAAATAGATATAATAAGAACAAGAATAAAAACTCGAAAAATAATTGTTTCTAAATATTACTTGCATGAAGATACTGTCATCTATACCAAAAAAAAAAATTCAAATGATTTCCAGGCTGTTGCTGAATAGCAACCAAATAAAAATATAACAGGATCCGCCATTTTTATTAAATAAACAAATAGAACCAGGCTCTCACAGAAAATACTGGGGAAATGGCTGAAATATCAAATGGTACTATGAAAAATAAGCAACAAAGAGAAAGAAAAAGAGTAGGATACTTTCTAATACTACACACATATATACTACTACGTATCATCTCTTTTCATATCATCTTTTTATAAAATATGTAATATATTTCTATAGTGTTTCACGGACTTATCTATGGCTAGTAGAATTTTGACAGCCTCATTACGTAGTTGCAATATTATTATCCGGAGGTATCTGAAAATATCAACGACGGTTTAAGTCAGGATGCACCTTACCATGATTAATTCAAACATTTTTTTATTTGAGTATGTGCATATCAATTTGTTTCAAAACATATGGCATTAACAAAAAATACCAATAAACAAGTATGTCCCCTTCCATCAAATAGCTATGGAACAAAAAAGAATCCAACTCTTTTCATACGTAGCCTCACTTTATTTTCATGGAAACCTTTAATACATCACCCTATATACATACTATTCAAACTTTTTTTTTTCAAATTGTTACTTTGAAGAAGATCATTTAGTAGATGATTTTACCAGGATAGTTTCGGTTCAATTGTTTGTTTGACTTGCTCTCATCCAATTTTGTTTAATATATCCAACTTTTTTTCCTCTCTTTTTTTTTTCTACTTTCATATTATTTATTGGTTGTTGTTTTGCTGATCACAAGTAAGCTAAAACTACAGTTTTTTATACTATACTATCAAACTAATTAAAATGCACACAGGTAGACCATTTGTGGTATAAATCAGAGATTAAATATTATATTGTGTGCAGTTTGTTATTATATAGTTTGTTATGTGTAAGGTCATAATTTTCAAAGTGCTAGAATATAATCCATCCAATGCCAAATCAAAAATATGACTTGCGCCAAAATGAAAAAAAAAAAAAAAAAAAAAAAAAAAATAAGTTGCCAAGTAAAAAACCACTGTCGGCCATTCTAATTTTCATCACGCGCCAAGTTACGTATGTCCCCCCCCCATCTGCCAAATAATTCGTGTCACGCCAAACATTTGAATACATGCATATTGTTACTATCACCGTGTAACACGACGTGATGTCATGATACCTATAAAGTATTTGATGATTTGTGATAACAAAAAAAAAAAAACTTGTTATATTTATGAAGGGTTACTATATAATATCATGATCTACTGCTGTTTTCCGATTTTTATAAATCTGAACAGTGGTCTATATTTTATGATTTATATTTTAAAGTTATTATTATTTAATAGAATCAAAATTAAATTTTACTAGTGAATGTATTAAAAGTTATTAAAAGGCTTTGATGACAAACAGACCGTGGTAAAAACATTTGATTTTGCCTTTTTTTTTTCTTTCAATTTGATTCGTTCTTTGTTTAAGCTTCTACGTATCATAAACTTAAGGTACACGTAACGGAATAAAGATAATTTTTTTATCATTAACTGTAGTCTTTTATCATTTCCCACAGATTATCACTAGCTTTTTATTCTATCAACTTTTTTTTTGTATTATGTATGTACGTAAACAAAAAATAACTTGGTCTGTAACGAATATAAGAAAGGATTTCTTCTTTGTTACTGTAATCACATTCTTTATAATGTAAGGAGCTATTATTATGGACTGCTTAACATATTTTACTAAAGTATTGATTAACAGTATAGTACAAGCATTTACTGATAAAGAGTAATATGTTATCTATCCGGATCATTGAGAATAAACTTTCCGAGAGCATATCGTATATGATTAGAGTTATTAAACGACAATTTCAATAACCGTCTTTGTTCAAGGAATGTGGTTTTATAGTTATGATGTCTGTTGTTGGACCTGAAATATGTAAAGAAGACAAAAGTCATATTATATTTTCTATTTTTGCTGGATGTAATTATTGATTGACTTTTTACATGGCATCACATTATTGCTTTTTATGATCATGAAGTCCACAGTTGTTTGCACCGCATATGTAAAAAAAAAAAAAAAAAAAAAAAAAAAAAAAAAAGACCTATGTAAACTTTCTTATCGCACGTAATAAATTTCAGATACAAATAAACATAAATCAGGTATTTATTTAATATACAGTGTGATTACTATGTGTATATAAATTGTGATATAACAAGATCGACAACAATTATAGAAAAAAATATATGAATTGATTTTAGACTTTTAAGAAAATAGTTCAAAAATAATACCATAATATGAAACTCATTTGTGGCTCTTTTGGTTAACAAAAAAAAAAAAAGAGGCTGTATTTTGATTGTGACATCAAATTATTGAAGTCATTTATTATCATATCTATTTTTAGTTGCAACATGTAACAATTATAAACATGATGAAAGGTTTTGACTTTATGTGTCAAATCACCAAAAATTCATTTGATAAGTAGTATAAAAATGACAATGACAAAAGATATATAATTCTTATTTGTGTGATAAACCAAAGAAACGGATAAATCTGTTAGGAAAGGTTCCACTGGAAGATGAAGAAGGTCTATAATATAATGAAAAAAATATTATTAATATCATTATTATTATACAATTTTAATTAGATATCGATTAATTTAAATACTAACCTTTTTTTATTACTCTTTCTTGTTGATGACGATGATGATGCTATTGTTGCTGACGATGATGATGATGGATAGCATGAAGAAGGGGCATAATATTGTTGAGATTGTCGACGAATTAAGTCTTGATAATATTTTATTTTAATACGATCTTGCTCCTGTTCTTCTTTTAATTCTTGAATAATACCCTCATATTCATTTTTTACAGTATCCAACTTTTCGAGCGCTTCGGAATACAGATTTTTATAATTATCACCACGAGCTTCAGCTTTGAGGATATCTCCTGCCAAGTTTTTGATTTCATCTAAAATATACTGGGTTGTTTGTTGAATCGATTCATTTTCACCTTTTATTGGTTGTTGCGATTCTTCAAGGATTTCGTGTAATTGTGGTTTACGAGACCATGATTGTCGATGATCTCGAGTGTTTCCAGAGTGTGACTTTGGTGTTACTGATTGATGACGATGTTGTTGTTGTTTTTTTATATTATTAGCATTGATCAAGCAAGATATATTATCATGATGATCTAAAGGAACAGATGAAGAACTAGAAGCCATGACATATAATACTTATAATAATATAATTTTTTTTTAAAAGAAGGAAGTTATATAAAATAAACTATTGAGTGATTTCGTTTAGTATTTATACCTTTTGAATGAAAAAATAAATAAATGAACAACAATAATAATAATGATCATAAAACAAGGAATACTTCTTTGTGTCAATGTTGTCATAGAGTTTTTCCCCATTATTGTTTGCAATATCAATAACAAAGCGGACTTAATTCACGCAGTCAATGAAACAATGATAGTATTGCGATTAATATTATTTAGTGTAAGGCTGCTTCTTTTTTAAGTCCATATACCTTTGTTTTTTTTTTAAAATACTATAGTAGTAATTGTCGATGTAAGGGGGGGGGTTAAACCATACGACTAGTGTAGTTTTCAATATTGACAGAATTCGTAATTCCTTGGTGGTCTTATGTGAATTCTACTTTTGACATTTTCATTTTCAAAATGGGATAACACTATTGAAATTTAGTTTAATATTAATAAATACATGTTGTTTCACATTTAGACAGGGAAGAACTGAAGAGAGATTCAAAGCAAATGGGCAACATCGTTGCTCGTAAGGCTACCGTCTGGAATGACTTTAGAAGGGCTCGAAAAGGAGAGTTTGACAGAAAAGCACAGATTTATAATGTGATAGAGTGTAAAGTGACACCTTTCCCAATGGGGGACCAGGAACAAGTGGATCAAATTGCTTGGTTCAAAATCCTTCACAATGCTTAGTGAAAAATGCGGTGTGGAAAGCATTTGCTTTGTTCCACCAAATAATACCCAATCTGCTTGTGATCCACCTCGGACCAGATAATATATTTATGATGGTTGGAATATTGTGTATATATAAATATGAAAGTAAATAGATGTAGAGTGCTTGTGTATTAATCAGCACGCGTTAAATTTAATCTGCATTGAATTTTTTTTAAGAATGTGGGTGAAGTATTCGATTATTTTGATAATAATTGAAAGAACAACAGTAAACGGAAAAAGTACAATTCATCAATCAACAGATGCAAGAAATTATTGATCGATTTAAACAGGCAGCTGAACTTGTTTGTGAGAAGAATAAAAATGAAATGGATGAATGAATTGATGTTGGATGCTATGGTGAAAGAAGCTCTCAATACTGGTCCAGTTCTTGTCTTATTATTTTTCAAATAGCCTCATAAATATTATGGACAACTACATCAGTGAACTCGACGTGATTAAAATAAGTTTTGGTGTTATTTTGTTTTGACAATTTGAAGATCAACACTACAGGGTACATTGATTTTGTATTATTTTTGTATACATGAGTATTTACAATAACCGTTCATGCTAATAATGAGGTATCCGATTCTGACGTGAATATATGATCTTTAGAGATTGAACTTACATTGTAACAGTTACGAACTAATGAAGGAAGAAAGATTACCTATACCAGTGAAATCTCAGACAAAAAGTAGAGTCTAACCGTCATTTATCGATTGTCCGGGTGGTTATACCTCTCGTATCATGGAAACAAATGACTATGAAGTTCCGTCTCAAGGAAAATTATCCGCAGCATAAATTCATCCATTAACTAAGCTAGTATTACACGCAAAGGCAAGTATTAAGATCATTAATAAAATGAATGGTGAATATATGGACAAACACGGGTACAATACTTACTATAGATTTGTATGTAGATTATAGGGTGTCGTCGCTGAAACAATGCAGGTGTTAAAAGATGATGGAGGTTTTGAAAATGCCAAAATGAAAACAAAATCAGATACTAATGTTCTCTCAACATCGTTGAACTTTACAAATATCCAAAGAAAACGAAAATGGGTTAACCCAAGAGTAAATTGCTCTATTCATACACCAGTCACCAATATATGACTTTCTCTTTTTTTCTCTTAACTTGACTCTCGACCAGAATACGCATTTATCAAGGGTTTTATAAACGCCATATGTATTACCGCTGACAAGGGGGGAGGGATAAGTAATTTATCTCACAAAAAGAAAAACAGGATGTTAAGTGATTTATAGCCATACTTTTTTCTTACAATTTTTACTTTAGAAAAAATTGGAGCGGTGTGGATAATCTGCATTATTACCCGTAATCAATCATTTTTTTTTTTTGCCATCATTTTATTTTCTATTTGTAAACTCCTTTCTATATCTGTATATGTATGCATATTGTATTTGCCAAAAGTAAAAGTTACTCATGAATAATATAACTATAGTAGTTGATATATTATCAAATCATATAAAACTTACTTGTGCGGTACTACCAATGCGAATAAATTCAACATATGATGCAATTCGATTATAACACCATGATTGGGATGTCATCAAGGGTATGGTATCAACAAATCTACAATAAATAGGATATCATCGTGAAGGAACGTCGAATAAACGGGATCTTTTGTTACATTAAATAATAATAATCATCAAAACACACAGAACATGCATATACACAGAGAAAGACAAGGAACAAAGAAAAAGAAAATAATAATAATATAGAATTTTACAACGCCCAGTTTTAAAGGAATTATGCCCCATAAAAGCGTCATGTTTTTTTTTTTTTTTGGATCCACACGTGTATTATTCTAGTGATTATGTTATTAAAATAAAAATATTTGTAAGTAAACAATAATAATACTACATACACACGTGCACACTCACAATCAAATAAAGTAGGATGTCATAATAACCATAACAGTCAGGACAATAGGGTTCGAAAAATATAAACATCTTTCATTTTCAGATTATTTATAAACAAGTAATTATTATATACTATTATGAGTTAAATCTACAAAAGGTTCTATTCCACAAGCACACTATCATGAAAACTTATACATGAAAAAAATATCTCTGCCCATCAACACCTTATATTACTGCTTGTAAGACATCTAATTAGTTCAGCAGTTTAAGGTACTTCAGATTATCACTCACTGCAAGGGAGTAGTACTACACTATCGATCATGCTATCGTGAACTGATGACGAACTCAATGGAAAGTTTATGAAAACATGTTTGTATTTATGTTAATTTCATAAGTATCTCGTGCTAATGTTGAAAATGGGAGGTGTTAGCCTCAAAATGTTGAAAATAATAGCCCCGCCTCATCTCGGACCATGCCATTCCATTAGCGTGTCGTTGATTGAAAAATAGATATTATTGATTGGCAACTTTTTCGTGAAACCAAAGGTTTTAAACTGTCGATCTCTCAATTTTTTAGCTTTACTTTTTTTTTTTAGTAACTGAAATTGAGTTCCTTTATCTTTTTTCACTCTAATCCTTTTCCTTGCTTACCTATAATAAATATATATACCAAATAAATATTAACATAAAAAAAAAAGAAGTGATAAGAGTTCACAAAAAAAAAATACGACTTTTTTTTTTTTGTAATAATTTATAACACAATCTGTCATGGCAGCGGTCCTTAGACTCAACAAAAGGTGGATCCTGGTACTTGTCGTTATCCTCTTCTTTTTCATCAGTTCGTTTTTTGTACGATTCCGACCGGCATCTCCTGCACCACCTTTACCTGTACGAGACTTATCTTCTTATTGGCCAGAACCTGTTGAGAATGCAGTATGTCGACCCAAGATTTATGTCTATGAAGCACCTAGTACCTTTCAAGTTCCCAAACATATTCAAGAAAACAAATGCGACGAATCCAACTATAATTCAGAAATTATTTTACACAATCAATTAACGGACCCTACCAGCAAGATTCATCAACTCTATGTCACCAAAAATCCAGAAGAAGCTAATTTCTTTTTTATACCCTTTTTTGGCAGCTGTTATTTATATAACTGTTGGTCACAAAATAGCTGGCACTGGGATGAACGATGCAATGTCGATGAAAAGTATGTTGAGCCCATGATGGACATGATCATCAACCAGTTACCTTATTGGAATGCAACAGGAGGCAAGAACCATATTATGATTCACCCAATGGATCAAACATTTACGTATTACAAAAAAAATGAATTATTCCAACCTGCTATTTTCTTAAAGACTGTGGGTGATAAACGAACAAAATGGTTTCATAGACATCGATATCATCAAGACATTGTCATTCCTTCAGCAACTAGAATTATTCATCATTTAAACAAGAATCCTTTGGATTATTTGACACCCGATGGTCATCCATTGACTGGAAAAAAACGTGATATCTTTGTTATGTTCCATGGTTGTTGTAATGATGTTCAGGTGGATGACGAATATTCGAATGGTATCCGTTCTCTTTTTTTCAATTATTTCCAACATTATCCCGGATATGACATTGGATTGGGATTAGCAGATGAAGATTATACGGAACGATTAGCAAGAGCAAAATATGGATTAAGTCCCATGGGATGGACATTGGATACAACACGTATTTGGGAATTCATGGCATTTGGTGTAGTGCCTATTGTTATTGCTGATGGTATTATTGAACCATTTGAATTTGATGTGGATTGGGATTCATTTATTGTTCGTATTCGACGTGATGAAGTACATCGATTAGATGAAATTTTACGCGGTATTGATGACAAAACATATGAATATAAGAGACGAAAATTATGGGAATATGGTCGTCGAGTTGGTTTGGAAATGGATGCTTGGCATTTTATTATTCGAGAACTTTGTCGTATGGGACATATTGATAAGCCAGAAAATCTTGGTCTTGGTTATTAAAGAAAAAAATAATAATAATTACATTAAAAAAAATCTTATTCTCTCCCTCTAAATTTTCATCTTTATCTCTAATTTTATATAGAAATTTGTTTTTGTTTTTCCTTCTTTTTTACTACATTTTTTTTTTTTTTTAATTTGCAAAATTTTCATTCCATTTATTCATTTCTCCCGTTGATTATGTAATTATAATTTATATTTTTTTTTTCATACCAATTTTTTCATTTTTTCTTTCATTTGCTAAAAGAAAAAACAGTTGTTATAAATTATTGAAAATTTGAGTTTGGTGGTGCCACATTTTTCCTATATTGAGGCCTATCAATTTTTTTTTTCAAGTTGATTCATGCTAAATCATATTCATTCAACTCTAAAAATAGCTAAACTATGGGGGGGGGGGAGAGGCTTCAAAACATTAAATATATAATATAATGTGTTTGAGTAACACAATAATGTTTTAAACCAATTAAAATCGTGAAATTTAGTTAAATATTGGATATACATTTTTGTTGCCTGGTAACTGTTGTTTGGTTAATTGTTTAAAAAGAATTCATTGATACGTATGTAGTCTTTTTTTTTATCTTACCAGAAATATTTTGGCATATATATTCCATTTGACTGGAAAATAAAACAACCTATGCTAATTTTCAGTTATTCTCTCTCAGATAATTGAATTGATAAGTTTGGTTGGCATAAAGCTTCTCTTCTTACCCTCTAAACGAAATGACAAGAAGAATGACTTTTAAGTGACATAAGAGTTAGTTAGTACATCACCATCACAGATAATTTATACATACAGTACGTACATTAATATCAATTATTGAATTATTTTGTGGTTCAGTTAACGAACCTATTAATAAGTGGAAAACCGTTTTGGTTTTTAATCTTTTTTTTTATACGTACTGACGCTTTTTTTTAATAGATCTTCTCTTTTTCTTTTAGTAATACACAAACGTTTAGTTACGTACGTAGCAAGAGAATAAATCTATGTGCTACCTTGCCATTTCGAACTGAACACTATTTTTTCCATGTCATTGTACTTCTTTACTATAACTTTACGATGAATATAACTATGTACTCTATTTCTTTCATTTTGACAACAATATTAGTTCTTCGTATAATATGTTTTCATTTATTTATTTATTTATACTTTCAAAATAATTATACTTGTAAGGCTGATCTATTGATATATAATCATATAAAATTTTCTTTTTAATTTGGTACTTTTAACTTTAGATAAAACATTAACTGACGTAATATAGTTTTGTTAATATAATATTATCCATTTATCTAATCTTTTAAGAACATTTATTTATCTTGTGCGTTTTTCATCGCTGTTACTGTTTACATAATACTATAAACCTAAGAATGGAACGAGAACTTTTCTTTTTATACGTACATCGGCATATATTATATATATTTTTTGTGTGTGCGAAATAATCTACTCTATTAAGCAAAAAATCTCCTTAAGGGAAAATAAATTGCCTTGTTAATTTTTTTTTTATATCATGACAACAATAACAAGAATGTATTGTTGTGATCTGAGAAAAAGGCATGCTAATAACGATGTATATTTTGAAATATACACATTACACTTAAAAGAAGGGAATATAATACGTACATTTAATAACTCCTCCGGAATTTTACCATCTTTTTTTTTATATACATATAGCCTACTTTTTTTTCCTTCCTTTCCTTCCATTAAACGACAATATTATTGAAACCGAATAAAGTGACTTCAAAACTTGGTACATAATCAAATATTAGAGTTATACTATAATAGATTTTTTTTACATCTTCCAAAATAACGCTTTTAAGAAATCAACGGAAAAAATGATGTATTTTATACATGCCGAGGAAATATCACTAAATGTTAAAAAAAAAGCAATACCATTGTGTTATTTTATCTTTGGGAAAAAAAAGCGTATTATTACCATACGTAGGTACGTACAAAATAATAATCTTATACAAATTATTATGTTGAAGATACAGTATTTACTGACATCGAACCCTCCCGCGGATCGATATATAAATGTAAATGAAAGTGGGTTAATAAAATGAAATCATGTTTCCGTTATTTCTTTTTTCTTTTCCCATCCAATAAAAGATATAATACCGGATAATAATGGTATATACATGAATACAACAAAGGAGAATATTATTTGGTTCCGTTCCTCTTTTTCAATTTTCAATAATGAATTTTAATTTTTTTTTTCTATAAGATTTTTGTATCACGATCGAAAAAGAAGTGTGTATTTGTCCTACATTCACATTTATAACGTAATCCTAATTTTTTTTTTTACCCCTCGTATAAAATGATTATATATAAAAGAAAAGTCAAGGAAAAATAGATATATATCATTTTCTTGTCCTATATTGTACTAGCCATTGATATTATTATTACGTATTATGCAACTAAAACTATTTACAGCGCTATCTACACTTGTAACCTTTGTATTAGGTTCTCCATTATTATTAAATAAACGAGCTGAATTATGTGGTCAATGGGATAATGAATCAGTTGGTGATTATATTGGTAAGTTAGAAACTATATATATATATTTCAGTATCAAAATTTCTTATCAGCTAATAACCATCTTTTTATTTTTATTAATTTCTCTCAATTACGTACAATAAAGTTTATAACAACCTATGGGGAATGGGATCTGGTGATGGCTCTCAATGTACCGAAGTACTTGGATTAGATGGCAATACTTTATCATGGCGTACATCATGGTCATGGTCAGGTGGACCTTATGATGTAAAATCATATGCGAATGCGGCCTACCTGTTTGATCCCAAAGTAATTTCTGATATTTCCAATATCCCCTTCACTTGGTCATGGTCCTATACTGGTTCAGATGATATGGTAGCTAATGTTGCCTTTGATTTATGGACTTCCACTTCATCCACGGGCGATTATGAGTATGAAATTATGATTTGGCTCGCTGCATTTAATGGTGCTGGTCCCCTTGGAAGTTCCGTTGGTACATTCAGTTACGAAGGTACCCGTTGGACCCTTTATAAAGGCACTAATGGAGCTCAAACAGTGTATAGTTTTATTGCTAGTAATAATATTGAGAGTTTGACGAGTAATGCTTTACCATTTATTACTCATTTGGTTGATAATGGATATCTTGATAAGTCTCAATATTTACGTGCTATTCAGGTAAAGTACTTGTTTTCATGACCTCCCCCCTTGTTTTTGAAAGTTGAAAAGAGAAGAAAAATTATCTAAGATCAAAATAATTTATATTCAATATATGTATATAGTCTGGTACTGAACCATTCCTTGGAACAAACGCAGAATTGACCTCGACCAAATATTCAGTGGAAATCAATTGATGATATCAATAACTCCAATTATCTTTTTTTTTTTAAAAAAAAAAACTATGATAGGTAGTAACCATAACCTTTATAGTACAAAAAAGATGATTATTCATCTCTTAGTAACAGAACATCCCCCTTTTTTCTAATATGTAACAGTCCCATTTATATATATATATTCAATACATTTATTCTTTTGATCTGGAGGAACTTATCATTATTTACAACACTTACCTATAAAAAATAAGTTTTGTGATTGTCATTTGAAAGAAATATATATATATATAATAGCAATGCTTATGATTACCTTATGACAGAAAAAAATATATGTATATATGAAAGAAAATATATACAAAAAGTAGAAATATAATAATAAAAGAGATGGGATGGGGAAAATAATATATATGCAAATTGAAAGGAAAAAGAACAAGATGAAAGATACAAATTTGAATAAAATATATGTGTGTAAAAAAAAAAAAAAACTATTATTAGAAAAGTGGGTAATGTTTTTTTAAACATTTTTTTTTACTGAGGTTGACCAGGCCAAGCAGGTTTAAATGACCCGTCAAATTCACCATAAAATCGATTTGATTCCACAACTTTATGTTGTAAACCACCAATCACTGCACCACATTGGGGACAGGAAGATATTTGTGTAGCTCCACCACAATTACCAATAAAATAAGGATGTCCATTTTGGCAAACAAACCATCGACCCCCAACAATATTATTCATACTTGTTTGAGTTTCTTGGTTCATCGCTTGAATAATATCCGTTTTTTCTTTTTGAGATATAGCCTGTCTTATATCTTCTTGATGAGCTTTGATTTGGTTAACGAGTGCAATTTCTGTCTTGATATACATATTATAGCGTAGTGCGGTATAGATAGGTTTTTGACACGATGGACATTGCCATAACTTGATGGCTGTATGTTCTCCATTCTTGGCTTGGTTTTTGAAATATAAGTCCAATGAATCAACTGCAAATACTATATACACATAATAAAAACATATGTATTATGTTAATCACTTGGTATTTCATATAAAGAAAAAAAAAGAGAGTATATTTAATAAACTTACCACAGCCACATTCTGGTAACATATAAACTAATTCATCTTGTTCAAATTCTGATAAGCTTCTTAATGAAATTGAACAAGTCTTTTCAGGGTTACATTCCTTACATGGGGGACAACTTTCACCACACAAACCAACACATGCATGACTAATAAAAAAGCAGTTAGTAAATGTGAATAAAATCTTGATATGCTTTATAAAAAAAAGCCTTTCTTACCCGCAACCCAATGTTTTCGAACAATGTTCGTTACAAGGAGGTCTATCACATTTCTAAAAAAAAACATTGATATTTAGAACGTCAAATGATAATAATAGACAGTTTTATGATTTATTAAAATTACCTCGTGGCATTTTTTGGTACATTGTAAATGTTCACACTAAATAATAATAAACATATATATATATATATATATATAATTAATACCGTATATAGCCTTTGCTTTTTTTTTTTTGTTATTATTTCAAATAAGTCATTCAATAATACACATACACTATAAGGACAATCTTCAACGCATTCATTACACACTTCCCAACATTCTCGACCACAACGATAACCATGACAACATACGTGTTGACATTGTTCAAGGCAACGATCTGTATGTTCATCAGGATTAGCACATCCTTTTGCACAATAATGACCACATATCAATTGCTTTGGACAACTGGCCATGCAAACAGCACGTTTATGCAATTGATGATCCATATCGCACTAATATATATATATATATATAATACGATGATTAGCAATTATTTCCTAAAGATCTTTACCAATTTCCCCCCAAAAATAAAATACATTTCTATATTTACCCTTTCTGGGCAAGGATGCCCACAATCAAGTCGTTCTGAACAACGTTCCGTACAAATAGGTTGATAACTACATGGTTGTTGCACAATATGGCCACATGGTAATGCCTTTTCAACAATAACTTCACAAGCAATATCATGAGATTTTGAACTGGTTACTTGATGACATGCTACTTGTTTTTCATGACCACATGGAAGTGTATGTTGAACTATTTCAGTACAAGGTCGAGATTTGATCAAATCATGTAATTTTTGACAAGGACCAGAAATGAAATGACCACAAGGACGCGCTGTTTCAGTAACGATATCACAAGGTGGACAATGTTTAAGACATTGATAACACTTGTTCAAACATTTATGATTACATCCCAGAGGCCTTTGTCTATTACATTCTTTTTGACACATAATGTATGTATGTTTTAAATGATGACATGATTCAGCACAAACATGACCACAGTCCAATAAAGTATTACATAATTGCTACATTTAAAAAAAATTATATTGTATGAATACTTTTTTTTTTGTTTAATCTCCCTCCCCCCCCCCTCTCTTTTCCATTAAAAAAGAAATGTAAAAATCATACAGAACATCCGCCATTCTTGATACTTTGAAAATCATGCATATTACTAACTAACGTTACTTGATCTGAATGCTTTTTGCAATGAAGTTTTAGCTGGGGACCACAGAGACCTGCATAAAAAATATATATTTTAAATCAATACCAGTGATTTTAAAAGAAAAATAAATTAATCTTTTTACCTCGTCCTTTCATGTATTGAATTACACTATTCCAACCAGTATTGACAAGTTCTGGTATTCTTCCAACAATATATAATCCGGATCGAGCACGAGAAAGTGCTAACGAAATATTTCCTTCAGGAATAGGTTCACCACAAGGCATGGCTAATGACAATATCACGAAATGACTTTCTTTTCCAACGTAATTGTTAACAGTATCTACAAATGCAATGTTTATATCATGGAATTTGAACGTAGTGGAGGAGGAGACCAATTCCTTGATAGCCATCCTAACCAAAGCTTTTTGTGTTAAAGATTCAGTCAAGACAGTAATTTGAGAAGCCTTGTAGTTTTGTTGATACAGATAAAGAGCTAAATGAGCTAAAAATCGAGCTTCATCTATATCACTCTTTTTGATTATTTTGTTATTGAAAGATGGACCATGTAGCTCAATTACTTCATCATTCTCTTTCACTTCTTGATAATCAATAAAATACGCACGATCTTCTAACCCTTCAAGATCCAACGTACAATTATCCCCTTTATTTTCGCCTGCAATAGGTGCTGTGATCAACAATTTACGATCTGCTTCAGGTGTTGCCAAAGAATCATGTATACCCACAATATCCGAACACATTCTCCATTGTTCTTCCAATCTGATCATATATCCACCACCCAATCGCCATCGTTCAAATAAGGAAACATCAAAATTCTTTGGATCCCCTTTCAATTTTGGATTGTGAATTGTTGGACGTTGTCGCGCATGCGCATCACCAACCATGATCACGTGTTGTACTCGTGAACCCAATACAAAAGGAAGAGCAATTGATTCAGGAATACTTTGAGCTTCATCCATAATCACCACACGAGGCCATAAGGATTCAATCGCTTTGTGATTTGCAGCAGCAAAATCGGCTGTCACACCAATGACACGACTGAATCGACAAATAGAAGTCCACTTTTGTAATCTTGCTTCTTCCACTATTTTGGCAGCTTGCACTTGTTGACTTAACATACCATTAATATTAATATCAATCACCTTGAGTAAAGCATCAATAATACGTTGTTGTAGCTTTGATTTATCTTCTTGTGACATATCCCATAATCCATTCGGCTTAACAGAGGACCACGCATGCTTCATTTCCATACGAATATGACTACCGTTTTCGGAATTGACAAATGGCCAATGTTCAGCATGAGAAATATTTCCAACACGAGGACTTTTTCGTTCGATCCAACCACATCGATCCATAAAATATTCACGTTCTATAATCGGTGGTATAAATTGACCTGTTTCTGAGACAGCCGATCCATTGATTGCTTGATAGGTAGATGAAAAATCAGGACACTCTTTTTGTTTCTTTGTTAATCCACCCATCCAAATATTCCAAATGTCTTCTAATGGATATTCCTTGTTGGGCTGAACACCACCCTTCATATGTTGTGTATATCCATATTGTAATGCAACGACGTAATGAGGTGGAATAGTAGTTATCATGATGGATGGATCTGATTCAATCACTTTTTGTCGATATTGCCATAATGATAAAAGATGTCCTTGAATAGCAGCTAATTTACGTTCCATAGCAAGTACTTGTTTACGATTTGGATCTGTTGGATTAGGAGCTGCTGCTTTGATGACTTGTCGATGACCAATAAGTGTAGACCCCGATATAATTTTACCAATACGTACTAAATCAGGGATTTGTTTAATGACTTGATTTAAAATACTATCCAAAGTAGTCTCGTTCTTTGTCAAAACCAAAATAGGTTGAAAACATTGAGTAGATACAAGTGCTTGATGAAGTAATTGAACCAATTTGCTACACAAATAAGTTTTACCCGTGCCTTCACCTCCCGATATAACAGACACTTGATGTGTTAATGCATATTGAACAGCACTAATTTGTGTGGGTGATAAAGAATAAAGTGATGGCCGTTGGGATGGATGAATAGCTTGATAATTATCAGGATGGGTTGGCCAATGTATAAAATTCTTGGTGCCTTTATTAAGGAATTTTGCCTTTCGATCATGGAATTCTTGTGAAATGATACATGACATATCAAGTTCTGAACTATACAGATAGTCAGGGAAATCGCGATAATCATCCATTTGCCCAGAATGTTTGGACGAAGCAGGTGTTAACAGAGTTGTTGCTAATGTTGGTAATGTATCACTTGTTTGTTCATAATGTGAATGATACCAGCTTAATACTGGTATAATCGTAGAAGCATTCGCGTCAGCAGTAATCAATGTATATCTTGCATTCCAACCGACCATAATAAGTTGTGATTCTTTCAGATGAACACCAATAATTATAGTTCGTTTTGATTTTGAACTTTCTAAAGTGTGTCCATAAACAACAGTACCGGTTAATACACCTGCTGTTTCATTTTGTCCATTGGATGTTGAACTTGTTGTTGAACGATAATCGTCTCGAATCAATACTGCAAACGATCCTTCTCTTGGTGCTTGATGGCTTGATGGATTTAAACCATGTAAAACAATAACAGGTTCACACACAGTTGGAAAAAATGTTGTACCATACATATAAAGGTTGAAATACGTTTTGCCACCACCCATTGATTTATCCACATGATTCAAATCTTTTGTTTTTGAAAGGTAATTCCACATGGCTTCTTGTATGGGTCCACACATTTCTTCGGTTAAAAGCATATATTGGATCATCAAATAAACCCGCATATTTGGAATTTCTGCTTGATTCATAATATTGACAACTCGTGAAAATAATGGATCTTCTGTAAATTCAATAGAGCTATCAGGTGTTCGCTTAATACGATGAACTATTTGCGTAAATAAATCTTTACCATCTGGTAAAGCAGGTAATTGTGGTATTGTTCGCCACCAGCCTTCAACAATACCACTTGATTGTGGTCGTTTATCCACTTGATCCAAATCCCAATTGAATTCAGTAATTGACCTTCTTCCACTATTTGTTTTGAATGGTTGTTGTGTCATTGACGTTGTTGGAGACGAAGACGTACCCCATAAACCTGATTCTGGTTTGAGACTTGCGCTGATGTCATATAAATATTCCTTTGCTTTCGTAGTATCTTGTTGATTAAATACACTTTTGATTTGTTCGTACGTTTGTTGAATTAAATTTAAAGGGATTCGATTCGCCGATCGTGGACAATCATTGACAAATTTACTACACAAATCCAATACTGGCATCATTTCAATAGGTGTCAATACATCCCATTGCAAATATCCATGAAGTGCTTGAGTGAATGAAGCAATATTTGGAAGAAGTCGAATAAAAACACTTTTTTCACTATTTCCACCTTGTGATCTTTTTTCAAGTGTAGAAATCGAATTTAATGCTTTGATAAGCATTCCAAATGTTCGTGACGACATGCGTGGTGATTGTCGTAAAAATTCGTCCAGATTATGATAAAATTTGGGTACTGTTTGAGATTCAAGTTGATTGGATTCGATCACATAAAGGTCTTGATATATTTGAGAATCCATTTTTCGGTCAAGACCAGGAATATTACCGACACCTGAATTACTATGAACAGGTGGGTTAATATTATTTGGATTTGTAAAATAAGGAGGTCGGGTGATCTGTTGAGAGGCAAGAGAAGGTCCTGATGATACCATCCTACTGAAGCCATGGATGGGTCGTTGATTATAAGGTGTAGGTGGAGGAGACATTTGATTATATTCAACATTATTATCTTCTTGTTCCGGTGACCATGCTGTATCGTCATTGTTTAAATGTGTTCCTTTTGAAGCTGTTTCTGCAAAAGAACGTGTTGTTGTAAATGCTGTAGTAGTACTCATCTTAGTACCGGACTGGGTATGATGTATTGGGTATTCTGATGTATTATCAGTTGTTGATGATTTTTGAGATTGTTGTTGAGAATGATGATTTATTTCTGGTTTTGTATTATTATTATTATTAAAAGAATTTGATGAAGATGAGGATGAGTTACTAGCACCCCATTGGAAATTGGCACCAAAATCAGTATCCGCTAACCAAGTAGGTGCTTTTTTCTTTGGTACGTCAACTTGTTTTAATTCAAGATCAACACCAGAGGTCCACAAATGGGTTGCTTGAAGTTTAATATTTTCGAATTTATTTGTCGAAGGTGTATATTCAACACTATTATTTTGATTTTCAGTTCCCATTTGTAGTTGTGTTTGTGATTGTGGACCTGGTATTTGATTTCGAAGCTCAGGTTGTGATCTATATAAAAAAAAAAAAAAGTTGAATTGAGTAAAAGTTATTTATCCTATATAAATGTTTTCAAAAAAAAAAAAAAAAAGTTAATTTATTTATTTCTTTTACCCAGTAGGTGAATTTAGTTGTGAATAATTTGAACTATTATCAGTATTATCAGTCGTTGTTATCCTTGTTCTTATTGTTGAATTAGAATTAGGTGTAAAATTTAAATGGGATTCAAAAGAAGATAGTGAAGGAGGTGGTTGAGGTCTTTGTTGTGAATGGTGATATTGTGAAGAACTAGTTGGATGGAATTGAGACCTTCGAAAGCCTGACACAACCTCGGAATGTAACATTTCCTTTCTTTTTTTTTTCTTTTGTGTTTCTGTATACTTTGTAATGTCAAAAAAAAAAAAAAATGACAGGTAAAGTTTAAAAAAGAAAAGAGGTTTAGTCAAAAAAAAAAAAAAAGCGCCGACGATTATTTTTTTTTACTGTGTGTGTGACCTGTATGCTTTGCTGAAACAAATAAAATAAAATAAAGAGTGTCCCTTTTTTTTTTTTTCTTTCGTAACCCCCAAGGATTCTTGGGATCACAAAAGATAAAGTACAAAAGATCTTTGTGTAAGGCTTGTTGTGTTTTATTAATTAGAATGAATTATATATTCTTAAAGGATTTGATCTATAAATTTGGCAGTAATAAAATACTCCCTTTATTATTATTTTCAAACATAAAAATATAAACTCTCATAATAAAAAAACTAGCACGTTTATAACAAAAGATAAACTTTTTTGTTCATGCATTTTTTTTTTTAAAAAAAAAGATCAAAATATCTTTCGGAGTTCTGGTAATACAACTTTGTTGGAAAAAGGACTTTTTTTTTTTTCTGTTTCCATTTTTCATATAATAAAAAAATCCCTTCCTTTTGTACATAAACAATAAAAAAAAATACATATATATACCCAATTATGGATCGATTAACACAATTACAAGATGCCATTGATGCTGTAAGAATTTTTCATTTTCTAAATTTATATTGATACATATTAATAATAAAATGTATTTTGTTTTTTTCTAAAATGAAAATGAAAAAATAATAATAATTATAATTATAATAGATGGCACGTATGCTTACGAATAGTTTGTTTTATGTACATGAAAAATCAACCATGGCCGAATTAAATAATCAAATATCAATTGCACAACCAAAAAGTAAATAATTATATATATATATATATAAACCAATTCAAATAACAACGTTTTTAATATTTATTTTAGTACAAGCAGATCCACCAGAAGAATTTAATCGTAAGTTAGTTATAAGTTACCAGGACGATCGTTATGGATACAAAATTGAATAATAATGTAAAAAAAAAAATCTTTAGAAAATATGCACGAGTTAGCAACGGATTTAGTGAAGAAAGCAAAAGAAATTGATGCTTTAATTGAAGTATTACCAGGAATTAAAAATTCAGAAGAGGACCAGGTAAAAAAAAAAATTATTATCCTATCAATAGCCTTATTATTTTCCCACCATCGGATCCAATTTTTTTTTTTTTTTGAGTTAAAGCGGAGTGGGCCGATAATATATTTGAAAAAAAAAAGTTTATATTTAACATGGATTTGGGGGGGCGATGTTGTCACGGGGGAAATCACCATAGATACGAATACTAGAAGAATTAGAAGAAGAAAATAAAAAAGCAAATGAAGATTATCAAGCAGCTGTTAATGAGATGGGTAAAAAAAAGAAAAACTTTTTTTTTATATATTTTTTTGAAACAAAAAAATTCTAATATCTCAAATTACTAAAACGTTTTACTCCGTCCCTTTTTTTTTTTTTTATCAACTGATATTTGGGGGTGATTAGAATCAGTAAAAGAAAAGGTTACTCAAACTTTAAGAATAATAGCAGATGAACAAAGCGTAAAGGAACAAGTAAAATAGCAAACTCCAAAAAAAAAAAAAAAAAATGAAATTCAGGTTCTTCAGCCAAAGAATAAAAAAAAAAAAAAAATTTTTTTTTTTTTTTTTTATTTTTTTTTTTTTTTTTTTTTTTTTTTTTTTCTTCTTCCCCTTACCACAAGTATAAATCAATTTTATGTCTTTCAAAAACTTCTTCTAAACCTTGTGTTAATCGTGTTACATTATCTTGTTTAGAAACAATACCATTACGTAAAGTATCTGCTTGATAAGTACAATCTTTTTCATTCTTGGGTGAACAATAAAGAGGTCGATGCCCCATCACAATAACCCATTTTCCTTGATGATTTTTTAAATCTTGATCCATCCAATGTATCATGGTTTGTACTTGTTGTACTGCTAACGTTTCATCTTCTTCAAAAAAAGGTTCTGTAGAGATAGAGACAAGATGTAATGATTTATAATTAAATGAATAGAAAAGTGGAGAAGGGGATTTGGATTCTTGATAAGGTAATAAATCAAATCGATTGATATAATGAGAAAAATTATAAGCGTTTTCATGATTCCCAGGTGTTGTTAATAAAGGTAAACGAGCATAAAGGGCTTGAGCAAAATTCATGTATTCATCTCCTTTTAAACCATCCATATCAGCAAGATCATAGGCTTGGTCACCCATAAATGTCATGAAATCAAATGTATGTTGTTTCGCTAATTCTTTTAAAATTGGCATGGAAACAGCATTAACAACACCCTATGAAAATAAATGAATTCAATTATTATTATTACTATTATAAAGTAATTTGTTTCTAATTATATATATATACGTACCATATCAGCAGCAGCAATAAATTTAAATCCTGGACTTGAATCAGGTGTATGAAATTGATAAATAGGTGACCAAAAAATCGTATTTGAATTATCTTGAACAGATCCGACTTTATATTCATAAATAGTTGATTTTGATAATTTATTTGATTTTAAATTATGTAAATGCATTAATCGTTGAGAAATACCGCCATCAACAAAAGGATTACTCTAAAAATAATAATCAATCAATCAATCAATCAGTTATATATATTCTTCCAATAAAAAATAAATAAACTTTTTTGTTTACCTCTTCACCTGATATAGTAATGGATTCAATATTTCGTTTTGTCTTTTTATGTAATGGCCAATATTGTAATTGTGTTTCTTTTACTTTATCTGTTGTTACAAATTGTACACGAAAATAATCACCTTCGGATAACCATGTCATATGAATTTGTTGAGGTTCAATGGTTGCATAGGAACGATTCCAGTTGCCACCCATATTAAATACGTCAAGGAAAGCTAATCTTCCTGGTCCACCTGGCAAATCTCTGCCAGCAGAGACACATGAATTGGATAAAATAAATGATGATAATATAAAGTTGAAGAGGAATAAAAAGGTCGATCGTTTTATCATTATTCTTTTTATGAGTAGATGTCAATTGTAGATAGGTAAAAAAAAAAAAGAAGAAAGGAAAAAGTAGAATTGGAAAAATTAGGGAATAGAAAGAGGGAAAGAGAGAAAAGGAAAATTAAACTCGTCAATATGCAATGTAAAAAAGTTTATATTGTTTTTTTGATACAAAAATAAATATGCAACTCTCCCTAATTTTTTAAAATTCTCGGTAAATCAAAAAGATGATTGTGAATTAATCCAAGAACAAGTAGTTTATATATACATGTTTTTTCTTTTTTGTTTACATAGTATAAAAATCAGGTAATGTCTTTTTTTTTTCTTCTTGTTAAACTTTTTCTTAATAAGTATAATTCTAATTCAATTATTAATTAGTTTACAGATAATTATTTTACAGTTGTAGAAAATAAATAAATGAATTTGGATACATTAATGGTGTCCTTTTTTTTATATTTATTGCTCATTAATATATAATATAACTTTACAACGATCATGATTAAAAAAAAAAAAATCTCCTTTCAAAAAAAAGAAAGAAATATCTTTTTCTTTTTTTATTCTTAAGGTTATTGAATCATAATGCTCCTAATTATAAAAAATAAACAAACAAAAAAAAGTGGTCTGACTCGTTTTATACATTTATGTTTATGTTTTTATCATTTTCCACCTCTTTGTATTATTATTATGGAAAATATTTTCGTAGTTGAGATTTCTATATATAAAGGTTTTTTTTTTTTTTTTTTTATAAACAAATAATGCAGAATGTTATTTCGTCATATTGAGTTGTATATAAATTGGTAATTGGTATTTTCTTTCTCAATGAGTAGTAAAATTATGTATATCAATGAAGGAGTGAGAATAAAAGGGGATAAAAGAGAAGGAGGGAGAAGAAGTAGGAGGCGAAACATCGTTATAGGAGTTATATGTGTATGTATGTGTATATGATACTATATATATATATATAAAGAAGAAAAAAATAGTCTATGTATACTAATTATATATAAGGCATATATTTCTAGTTATTTAGAAAAAATGAATAAGCCGAAAATAGTATATATATATATAAAAGAAAGAAGATTAATTAGTTAAGATATACAACAAAAAAGAAAACTATTAAAGGTAATATATATACGTAATTAACGAAAGCAGTGTAATAGTAAAGTGTAATGTATCATATAATATATATATGTTTTATTCTTCTTGTTCTTCTTCAGGTACAATAGATATTCGATGACGACGTTGTTCTAATTGTTTTATTTCTTCTTGATGTTCACGTTTCATATAAGCTAATCCCAATGATTCAATTGAAGAAATAATAAAATAACATAACATTAAAGATAAAAATATATTCCATGCAATACCAAATAAATTCATCTATAAATATTTTTTATAAGTATTAGATAATCATCATCCGTTGTCCCTTGCATATATATATCCTACCCCGCTCTCCCTGCCTTTCCTTTATTGTTCAGTCAAAAGATAAAAAAACAAAAAGACTCACCTGTTCATTCCCAAATTCATCTGTATTAGATTGTCCAATTTTATTTGTTTGTTCATGAATTAGTTTTTCAACAATATTATGTAATGTTGGAGCTATTCTTTTTAAAGTTTCCAAAAATGTATTTAAAGTATCATTGGAAAATGCCAATATGACAATAAATGACTATATAATAACAATCATCATTATCATTTTGTTATTATAAACTTAAAGAAAAAAAAAACATTAACTCTTTTTAAAAATATACTGTTTTACCTGAAGGGATGCTTTCACACATGCTTTACCAATAAATGTAGCACCAAAAAATGTAGCAAATGGTACTAAAAAGTGACCACAAGTAATACCTGCTAAATCAAATAATGGATTGGGAATAGATGCAAATAATAATATACCAAAAAATCCAAGTCGATTCATTCCATTATAAATAAGATGAGTCATTTGTTGTTTAAGAGAATAATGTTCTTTTGAGGAAGAGGAGGATTTTTGTAAATGATCTTCCAATTCTTTTAATTCTTCACTTTTACCACCTGATAATGCTACTGCTCTAGCTACAAAATAAGGTGGTAATTCACCTAATGCAGTTCCTGCACCCCATGCAAAACTTTCCCATTGAATTTTTTGATATATATCCCATAATGATACTACAGCAGTACCCACACTATGTGTTGTATCATGACATTGTAATCGATAACTATATTGATAATAATTAAAATTTGTTAATATTTCATTATTCATATAACAAAAAAGAAAATGTGGGTTTTTTTTTTGTTTACTGACATACCACCCTCCCCCCCCCCTTTTTACCTGACTCCATCTCTTGTCAATAAATTAGCTCCATGACATTCATAAGCAGCTCTTGTTACTTCAGCAATATAAGGTCCCAGAAAAAGTAAAAATGTATGTAATCCTGTACCTAATCCAAATGCTGAAGCAATTCCCAAAAGAACCCAATATCCATACCATAAACCTATTCGTTGTATTTGTTGTATAATCTATATTATATTTTATCATTATTATTATATTTTGATAAAATAATCCCTCTTTTCTTTTTCTATTACGTGTGTTTTCTCTCTCTTCCCTCTAATTTTTATTATTACCATTTGATGTGGACCTTGGATTTGATAAGCAATAGATAGCATACCAAGTAAAGTAATTATTATTCCAAGTGTGGGTCTTCCTCTTCCATATAAATATATAAAAACCGATCGTACTTCATAAAAAATATACATTATAAAATAATGACCCACTAATAATGGACTTTTATATATTGACACTTTTTTATGTTGTTGTTCCATCTCGGCTTTACGACGTATAATGTAGTCTGTTTTATAATAATAATAATAATAATAATAATAAAAGAGCGGGTTTCAATGAGTAAGAGAATTAGGATGCGTCATTAAAAAGACAATAGAATATATGATTTTTGACGAGGTGAGTGAGAGAGAAAAAAAAAGAAAGGTTTTATTTTACCATCGAACTTTTCACCAGGTGCAGCTCGTCTCGATCGTCGTCTATGAAGTTGTGGAGGATTGGATCGTGCTGTCGTTGTAGACGCCATTGGGTTATTTTTTTTTTAAAAAAAGAAAAAAAAAAAAGGTATATATTGCTTTTTATAGAACTGTTAATAAAAAAAAAATGAAGTGTCTTTTTTTTTTCTTAATATTACTGCTGCGTAAATATTTCTTGATATTGAATAGAATAAAACAATTTGTTTGTTTAAAAAAAAATAGGTAAGGAAAAGGAGAATTTGGATTATTATTATAAAGAAAAGAATTATTTGGGAAATAGAAGGTCTTTTTCTCTTTTTTTTTTTTCTTTTTACTGCAGTTAATTCACGTGGAACAACTAAAACCGGGTGTTTTCGAGTTCATTTTTTTTAGCTGCATATAATTTTTGTCATTTCATATTATAGTACAAAAGGGAGGAGATTATGCTGTAATATGTTGTCATGTTTTTTAATCTATCAAAAAAAAAGTTACAAAAATTAATATGTTGGTTTTTGTACCTGGAATAGGTTTCAAATACGTTTTTCATTTCGATAAAATAATAATGAAATTTAGTGTCAAAAACTTTATAAGCTCTTCCCATCTCCGGGGAAGATGAATGGGAAGAGGAGGTTTATTTTTCTTTGTAGTTTATTGTTTAATTTTAGTATATAATTTTCGTGGGGAGGTTTCCCTAGAGTGGTTTTTTTTTTTTTTTTTTTGTACAAATGATGGATCCAAACACTCAGAATTAATTATAATGATGGGCTTCCATCGAATTCTAAAATAGGAAAGAACCATCTCCTCGGAGCAGATTACCGATGCCTGTCATGTTACACAACAAAACCTCTTGTGTGAACAATTAAGTAATTTTTTTTTCATCTTATAAGGATATAAATAACTCCGCATCAAGTTTTTTACATGAAAAAGTAATTAAATGCAAACTTGATTAAAAGCATTTCTACTGAGAATGAACCCATTTTTTTTTTTTTTTTTTGTGAATGATCAGGGAAACAAACCCAACTTCTTTAAATAATGACGGTAGTTCTTTGCAAACAATAATCCGTAAGTAATATTTAATTGAGATAAAGAAGATCGCAATTATTAATTCTTGATCCCACAATGGTAATAGAGTCAGAACCTCAATTACCTTAAGGTGGGGTTAATTGGGGGGCCCATTCACGAAAAACTAGAACGCGTCAATGGGCAGCTACAAAAAAAAAAAAAAAAAACCTCTGCCAATTTTTGGGAAGCTATCACTGTAACCAAACTTCAAGTAATAATAATAAACCTTCTTTTTTTTTTTTTTTCTTAAAAAAAAAAAAACCCCTCTCATATATTATGTTTTTATTTCAAAAATCGTTTATTTATATAGGCTTCCATCGTTCTTGGAGGTGTTTTCTCAAATCATATCCCTGAACTCGTCATTTACTTGGGTTCATGTAACCAGTGGGAATTTTCTTGTCATTTAGGGTACCTGGGTTCCACCTATGTTGTCAATGGCTTTTGTATCAGCTGAACTGCCCAATGCAGGCCAATATTTAATTGCACATACAACAGTGGAAAGGTGTATGATCCATGGACTCTGTGAAGAACTTCATTCTCGATCACCATGTATGTATAAGAGCACTCGCAGCGGTCCTTGTAAAAAAAAAAGGCTTGTAAATTGAGACTTGTAAAATTAGCTTGTAACTTGGAAGTGTTGTAACGTGGAAAATCATACTTCAGTGAAAGCAAGAGTGAAAAGAAATAGGCTCAGGGCTGAGTATTATTTTTGAGCTTAATATCTTTTCAATCAATTTCAAATGTATCCTACTATCATCAACGTATTTAATCAAATCGCTCAACAAGTTGTCGCGATGGTTGGTTCATTGGTAGAAGCCAAAGTGGAAGTAGTATTAGCAGCAATGCTGTTATTGGTCATTTTTATTAAAATTGGAAAGTAACAATGTTTTTTTACAAACACTCAAACGCTCCCTTGTAATTTTACAAGTTTTCTTAAAATTTTTACAAGCTTTTTTTACAAGGACCGTTGCGAGTGCTCTAAGGTGGTGCATATTCAAAACGTTTTCCAAAGCAGTTTTCAGATGAAATAAACATGAGCGACAATGGTTATCCTGTTTATAGACGGCGTAGAAACAACAACGTTCATGTTCATAATATTGGTGTTCGCATAGATAATCGATGGGTGATGCTTCACACTATATCTTTTATATACCAAATAGGATGTTTATATCAAAGTAGAGATATGTACTTTGATTGCTTCTATCAAGTATGTTTATAAATATATGTATAAGGGCCCATGATCGTGCAGCAGTGATTGTATCTCAACATCAGCGACAAGTAAATGTTCAAATAATAAAAAACCAACAAGCTGATCCAATCTATGAATGAAATTAAAACATATCCCGATGCAAGATATGGTTCTATGTGTGAAGGAGTCTTTTCGCATTCTCTTTACATAAGGGATTTGCAAACCATCAACGTTTAGCTATACACCTTGAAGACGAACAACTAACATATTTCAATAAATAGGATAATCTGGAGTTAATTACTGATCATACACATGAAACAACTTTAACAGCTTGATTTAATTGCAATATTGATAATGAAGATATAGCCGCCATGTCTATTGTATCCTAACTTTCCAGAGAATTATGTTTTTGTAAAATCTGATCGTTGTTGAAAAATCTGTGAACGAGGCCATGGTCCAACTGTTAGACACATGTATTCTGTTTCTCCAACTCAAGTAGAAAAATATCATCTCAGATTACTATTGTGTTCCTGGAGTAACATCCTTTAATGAATTTAAAACAGTTGAAAATGAGCTGATGGCATCATTTCAACCTGCTGCAAGAAAGTGTGGAATACTTACTGGACAACAAGAATGGAAAGGTTGCTTGGAACAAGCATTCTCGTACCAGCTTCCTGCTGTTTGAAGACAGCTCTTCTCTGTGATTTTAACATATTGTAGCCTAGAAGATCCACATGCTTTATGGATGGCGTATCGATCACATCTTTCTCAAGTCTTTTTACATACTGCAATAACTGAAACAAATGATCCATCTTTACCATAATCTGATGATGTATATTATATGGACAAGTACTACTTGTAATTGAATCTATCATGGTAACTACATCCCAATCAGTTATCGAATATAACGGTTTCATTCTTCCTGATCGATCTCAGCCAAATGAAAACGACCAGCAAATCACCTGAACATTTTACTTATTCATCAACAGTGTGATACTGTTGAAAGATTGAATTTCCATCTCGTACGCCACAGTGCTCAATTTCAACAATGATCAACCAAGTGTATTCGACACTGTATGCAATGTTTTACAACAAGGTATTTTACAGACGAACAGTTGGACGAGATTGATGAAATCGGTTATCCACTGTTCCCCAGCTTGCCTCCCGAGATGAATGAAATCCTTGATAAGGTGTCGATTTTGGTAAGAATTAAAAAAAAAAAAAAACAGGAGTGTCAAATTTTTCAAACTCTAGTGTATGGCCTAACCCTTTATATAACTGTTTGATAGAAAACACCAGTAGACGCTTATAATTATGGCCGTCATTTACCCCATGATCCTATAAAGGAACCTTTGAAGGTCTGGCTTGCCAAACTTCATTTCTACACAGGTGGTGAATTTCACTTGGAGCGAATGTTGGAGAGTGACCCACTCTATGAAGCATGGTTGTTTTTAAAGTCAGTTGTCCATGGTAGTCATATCATTGCACGAGGGTAAGCTGCTTAGATATACTAAGCAACGTAGTTGATACAAAGAGATTGTTACTGAAATTGTAATTCCAATTCTCTTAGCCAATGGCGATGCAATAAATAAAAAAAGGTATATCTCAGCCGTGGAACCTACAAGTGATCGAAAAATGGGTCATAAAATGGATGCAATTTACATTGCCGGTCGTAGAGAAATAGGCTGTATTGAGATAGGAATGGAGGATGACCAGACAAAAGAAATGAAAGATGGATTGTTAAAAATGCCCTTTCGTGTATTATTCAAAGAAAGAGAGAGAAAATAAGAAAGATTAAAAAAAAGATGAATACGTACTTTTATATCCACGAAGAATATCTACCTTTTTTTTTTTTCTTTTGTATGAAAACGACTCCTTTTTGAGATTTATCCAAAGCTATTTGCTCATTTTACCAAGTTCTTGACTAAACTTTTTATTCTTTCTGGTAAACAAGTCTGAAATTCACCGAAAAAAAATCCCAGGTACTATGTTTATACAAGCAGAGGCTTTGTATCATCATGACCATCCATTGGTGTATCCATGTACAAATATAAAATTCATCTCGAGATTATATCCAACCATTATTCCAACCGAGTACATATCCAAAATATCAATCCTAGCCCCATCCATCCAATATTCAAAAAAAAATAATCCATATCTACTGCTATGTCCATTCCCAGTTATGACCTGATCATAACAAAATAGTCGAATCAACATCTGCTGCTAAAATGCACGTTTAATTAAATTCCGATTTGTATAATTAATCACAGGTCAAAGTTGTTCCTGCCCTTGGTATATTATTCATCAAAAAAAAAAAAAATAACTACGGCTGTCTCATCCATGTCTACATTCACGAATTTATTCCCACTGTCATTGTCCACAAAAGTATATCTATCAAAAGTGTTGTGAGTGCTCTTTTTTTATCCAGTCTAGCTGATAAAAGTCGGTAGTGGTGCGTTGAACAATCCTTATCCGTTGATATGATTACATCAGCACAGTCTGTATACTGAATATGGTGACGCTATTTCCTACTTCATTTCTATCCACACTAGCATTCCTTTTTGCCCACGCGTTAATCTAGGTTCAGTTGAGTAGATTGACTGACTGATGAAGTTTTTTTTTTTACTAAAACAAAGCCATATTCTGAATGTTGTCTTTGGCCACTTTTTTAACTGATATCAAGTGAGCCGGATTATATTACTATAATGATGATGTTATTTGAAGTTGCCCATGTTGTTTGCTTCTTAATTATTTTTGAAATTGAAAAGAACAAGGTTTGTGTTTTTTTAAGAAAGGAAGGAAAATAAATAAATAAGTAGGATCATCCCAAGCTGTGTACATATAGCCACGTGTCACAAACATAGTGTAACAATAAAAAAGACAAGATGTGTTTTTATAATATTGGTTATTGGAAGAAAAAAAAATTTGTACAATTAAACCATGAATGTTCTCCAAATTCAACAATTCATAATTAATACTTGGTTAGCAATAGTACAAAAAATAGTACAAGTATATTAATGAATGCACACAAAGAGACGCAGTGTTTATTTATTGGATTGTTCATAGTAAAGCAAAGAAAAGTGGATAATTAAAATGGAATGACCCATATATTTCTATTATAATAATATAATTTTTAATACGTTACTACATAATTATCATTTCAATCATTCCTTGATTTATACTAGATGAGAGTATTTTTTGCTGTAAGGTTTTTGTATGAGACATTCTATTTTTTTATTCCTCTTTTACATAGACCATTGTACAAGTTTATATATACGTATGTTATAGTCTTAGTATAAAATAGTAATCAATATACCCAATATTTTATTATTATTATTATTACTAACTAATAAATAATATATATTTACAATAGAGTAGATATAAAGGATTGGTATTAAATAAGGTAAAAAGGGGATATATCATATAAATGTGTTTGATTGTACGATTGTAAAATAAAAAATACCTATTATCCAAGTAATCTAATTAATGTTATTAGTAGTTTCATTATTAATGTATGTGATGAATCTTGCCTCTTTTCTTTTTTTTTTTTGTACGTATATAAAATAATAATTAGTGTATGCATAAGGTTGTTGTTGTTGTTTTGATTATAATAAAATAGAATGATGTGTATAAAACAGAGAGAGCAAAAGAGCCGCTGCTGATATTGATGACTCGTTTATCAATGGATGATCTTTTGTTGTCGATGATTATAGAATATTTGTTTGACTTTTTACTCGATAAAATAATTGTTGTTGGAGGATGTTGTTGTTCTTGACGACAGAAACTGTCGAGATTAATTTTTTATGATAGTATTTAATATACTTTTGTGATTATTCCTCTTCATACTGTATAGCAGTTCAAGTCATATGTATCGATTTTGTTGTATTTACGTATCAACGGTGATAAGATAGTCGATTGGTTTTCAAGTCGATTTTATCTTGT